>JAPYZA010006979.1:0-16701 GCA_030522685.1 Eupelmus azureus
TATCTGAATCACTGGTAAATGTTATACTGAATAAAAGTATGATAACGAAATCTTCTTTACCATCAAATGGACTACTGGGTGTAGGTAACAGGTAAATACCTCTCAAACGAATTTTCAGAAGATATAGGTATGATTTAGTATAATAAATCTGATCTAAAGTAAAATAAATCTAATAAAGTTAAAGTATAGCAAACTATATTTTTAATAGATATAACAAATTTTAGTTTACCCTAATTTATATAATTTAATAAATTTATGTATTTAATATAGTATTAAAATTTGCAATCGATTAACTAATTTAATTTTTTTTACTTCCTTTGTCGTAACAAACTATAATTGACAACGCTGTCACGAACTCAATTTCCATCAATAAGACTTCATCTTTTTTATGACTCCTCAACTGCTATAACCTTTACAATTTTCAAGATAATTTAAGAAGTAAAAACTCCTTTACTCCTCAACACGTCGAGAAAAGAAAATTAATCAAAACCATCCAATTTTTTATCAAACACCCACATTCATTACACTCAAGAAAAAAAAACTCGACTAATCAATTAGCGCTCCTCCAGAAAGCACTTATCTTACTCAAAACCACCAAGACTCTAATCTCGCTCGTAAAAACATTGTTATACACACGGAGCGTTCCGTTTCGATTCACAAAAGCGCCGCTCGCTCGGATTAGAACGCATTACGCCCACGCAGCGCGCTAATCCAGTTTTACACTAAACAGCCGTAAAATCGACTCTGGCGCGCGTGCGCTTAGTGAAAATTTTTCGCGGTGTTATTACAGGAGAAGAAGAAACAATCGGAGCCGTAACAATGGAAAGCGCGCGGGAACGCTCCTTTTTTGGGGCTAAACGCGCGTGAATGGGATGATGAAAGGAAAAAGGCAGTGCAGGTTTATTAATGCACGAGAACGGAATTCTGGCGCAGGTGAAGTTTTGGATTTGTCGAGGGGTCGGGTTATTGAATAGGCTGGGTGTGTCCAAATGTTGGATCGGCTGAACGGCCATTGTGACGTGGGAGTTTATGAGGTCTGATGGTTTTAATTTGTAGCGAAATCATCACCCGGAACATTATAAAAGTGTTTACATCGGATGCTTTTTACACGTGTTTTATAGGCTTGGAAAAAAGGAATTAAGAAAGTGTAAAAGTTGTTAGAAATTATGACCTGAATACTTTTATTATGCTTACTTTTATTTGAGCGCTTATAAATCAGTAATGCGATTGCCGGTTATTA
This sequence comes from Eupelmus azureus, assembly GCA_030522685.1. Classification (NCBI taxonomy): domain Eukaryota; kingdom Metazoa; phylum Arthropoda; class Insecta; order Hymenoptera; family Eupelmidae; genus Eupelmus; species Eupelmus azureus. The sequence continues at coordinate 1,241 of JAPYZA010006979.1, forward strand.
AATTGTAAGTATAAAGTGCTTTCTTTTGCTAAGCGATGAGACGGTTAAGAGAGTTAAAAATTTATGGATGAATAAGTTTGTTTTAAAAGTTAAATTCGTTAGGCTTTATTTTGTAACGAGATCATAAATATGCAAACTGTCGCGTCAATCCATAAACACACTATAGTTTTTTAAACTACTAACATACTTGAATCGATTACAAATTAATCTCGATCTTTCAGTGATTTTCATCACGTATATTCTTAAATCCTAATCAAATTAGCCTCCTCTTCATTATTCAGAAAACCTAGGCTGACCCATTTCCCCACTACTCAAGCATATACACGGTCAATTATCCAATTTGAGCGATCCTACGACCATAAGCAGCAAGAAACTATAAAATCCACTTAATAATCGGAAAAATCATCTTCAACTCGCTCGTCCGCTCAGTATGTAATCGCGCCAGAACGAGCAAAAAGTCCTCAGCGATTTAATCTAGCTGATCCCGGCAAACTCACATTCTGACACCATGCAAAAGTTTCGACGCGCGTAAACAGTCATGTATATTTATAAGGCTACTTGAATCAGCGTCCAGTGCTGCAACGTGCGCGAGGCTTACTAAACGGTTAGTTACGTCGGATTGCGAAATAAAATAATTGCGCGGACGCTCGTGCGCTTATTTTATTGTTTTACTATGAGCGCGTAATTTGAAAATGGACGGGCGAATTGCAGAAGGGTATATTTCGTGGTGGAGTGGGTTTAATGGAAAGTTAAGGATGATGCAGTGAGCGGAGAGGTGTAGCTGTATGATAGTTATTAATAGTAAATTATGGATTTTTTTGGTATAGCCTATGTGTTAGGGAAGTATAATATATAGTACGGTTGTCTTATAGTAGTGAAGGTGAGATGTAGTTTTCATTGCTTTTGTTTTGAAGGAAGCGTTTGCGGTAAATTACTCGTTTGAAATTAGCAGACAGGCGCGAAGTTTAAAACAGCTGACGTGTTAAGTGCGATTTTTTGAGTAGATAGTTTTTAATGAGAACTTAAAAGATAATTATTTCGAGCGGTGTTGGTAACTGTGATAATATTATAATTAAGTAATTATCGGTTTATGGTGATGTATTATTACTATAGCTCAAATTTTTGATACTTCAATTATGATCAGTTTCAAGCACCCAAAATATATTGCCCATCAATTCTATTTTCATTCCACCTATAGAATTCAAATTCTCCTAAAATCTTAAATCGTTATAAAAAAAACCAACAAATTTCCCAAAAGCCATTCCCGCAGCATCAACATCAAATCCAAAAGCCCCCAACAAACAATAAAACCAGCGCATTTCCATCCCACTCCATCCACAGACACACAGCACTCCGCGCGCGCTATTAAAAAAACCCCCTCCAGCAACTCTCGGCAACAAAGACCAAAAGACAGAGCTATATACCATAGCATAGAGGATCGACTCGCCTCTAAAGATCCATAAGTCGTGCAGGGCTTTTCGCATCGTCTGACTACGCTCGCTCAAGAGCGATGAATGAGAAGCGGCTCTCCACTCCCGCGCGCGCTGCCAGATGAAAGAAAAGTGCGCCGCGGCGTAAATCCTCTGTACGTGCGCGCGTGTGCATGTGGCGCAGACGCAGAAATTAAGAGAGGGAACGTCACTGCACGTTAGGATCGCGCTGACGTATTGCTGGTGGTGTGTGTGTGTGTGTGTGTGTGTGTTATATGTAGGTATTTTACGAGATTGTCACTGGATAATTTTAGCGATTCTGTGAATGTATGCTCGAGAAGTGGACGCGTTTATTTTGTATGACCGGGTTGTTTGTATATGAATAAGGGATGAGAAATGGCGCAATCGATATACAAGCTCTATTAAGGACTGCGGGCATAATACCCAATATAGCCTAGTGGAACTAATGATCCGGTGTATCATTATGCTAACTCGACGTGGAAATCGATTACCATCTAATTAGATCATCGTGTCTCCCAGCGTATCCACCTCTACCTCCATAGTATCAAATTCCCACCGTCAAACCAACACAATCATCGGCCTTGAACTTGCCCCTTAATTAAACGCTTTCTCCCTCCTCGACAATCACCAAACTTAATTTCCCAACCAAACAATCCAGTCTCAATCCCAAACAAACGCTAAACGCGCATAATAGCATCGCTCGCGCGATTCAAACTCGTGGAAAGCGCTCAGTGTTTTTGCCTCATTATAAAACGCGAACTCGCCCATATATATATACAAAACGCGCGCTCTCACGCGAGAGAGCGCGCTTAATGGGAATCGTCTTAAACGGCGCCGCCTAATCGAATGCATAAGTATATACCTATACGTTCTCTTTGTGCGTAAATGCACGAGGATTGAATTCACGTTTCTGCGAATGCTTTTTTCGCGAGTCTGTTGTTTCACTTCTCGCGTGCGGGTACGTTTGTAATGTCTCACTCGGTGGCCGCGGGGGCAATTAAGGTGATCGTTAATTGAGCACTGGAGTTTGCTCTGCTACGGGTCTGGGCGTTTTAAGAGAGTTGGGGAATTGAGTATTTTGCAGGCGGGGAGTTGGGAGGATTGGATTTGAGCTGAGTGCGGGTAATTGAATGTGAGTTTGCGGTGGATTGGCGGAGGCTCGGTGGGGACTGGTTTGTTATTCGTGAGGTCTGGGTAATGAGTTGGGTTATTGCTGAATTGAGAGTGGAGGATTAGTAGCGATCCGAGGAATTGAAGAGTTTGGTAAGTTTAGAATTGTTGAGTTTACGTAAGCTGGTAGTTTATCATTGATAATACTTTATAGTCCACCAATTGGTAAGATTACTGAATAATTGTCTTTCTCTTTTGCGTAATTACTCTTTAAGATAAAGCTACGATTAATGAAGCCTGTATAATAATATGCATTTTCTAGACACTTATGCAGAGTTTGTGATCCGAAAGATCCAATTTAAATCGAAAGCCTCGGAAGAATACCTGAGCTAATTAGTATATTAGAAGGCATTACTCGCATATTCTATATAGAAATGAAATTTCCAAAGGCGATCGAACATTTAGAGCGCATCGAGGTCCATCGACTACTCAATAAATTATCTTTATTATTCCAAGGAAGCACACTTGATTACATCTAACAGCAGTTACCACTGGAAACTGGAACTCATTGTTTTCAGTAGAAAAAGACCTAAATTCAGTAGAAACAGCCGTTCAGACGCATAACCTCCCAACCTATTCCCTCATTAAAACCTACCATCCGCCAAAGCATAACCAAAACCATCCACTCATCCACTCCCCACATCCATACGCACACCACACCGCAACATCTCCAAAAGAAGCAGCATTCTCATAACTCTTCCCCATTCCATAGCCGGTCAGCGCTCGCGCGCCAACCACCTGCACGCCGGCAGTCCGCGCAAAAAGAAAGACGAGAAACCCCCTGTATAGCATACTACTATACCCACAACCGCTCCGCGACACTCTCCGTCTCTCTCCGACACACACGCTCCCCCACCTATATATATCAAGCCTAGAGCGCGCGCGCGCGACTGCGCGGGCAAAATAGGCGCGCGCTCCTTGGCGCGTCAGTCGATCGCCAGTGCCCGTAGCAGACGGTTCTCACACTGTCTCTCTCTCTCTCCTCTCTCATCTCTTATACCGTATACGTGTGTATATACCTATACATAAACGCGAGCGCGTGTGCTTATGGTATATCTGGTGCGCGCGCACGTTAGCTGAGACGCGCTCGATCACACTCGGCCAACACCTTTTGCACTCGTCGTCGCGGCCTGCACAGCTCCGTTGGACTCGAGCTATTCGGAAGGGCAGAGGCGCAGGTGGAGGAGGTACCGAGGGCTCGATTGTAGTGTGTGATTTGTTGTCCTGTGCGCGCGAGCGCGCCTGGTTTTTGGGACGGCATCGCAGGGAGATAGAGAGGCTTGATATCAACACAGATACAGCGCAGCCGAGATGAGCACGCCGGTGAAGAAGGTCCCGATACACCTGCAGGTTCGTTCGTTTTGCTAGTCTGTGTTTATGTGTGTGTCTCTGTGTTCTTGGGCTGGTTGTTCCGGAGCGGCTACTCGGAGAGGCTGTAAATATACGGGGGGGCTTTTCCTTTTGGGAAAGGGTGCGCTTATCGATTGGGAGGAGAGGCGCACGCAGAGCGCCGCGCGGCTGCCTATGCGCTGCCTGGAGGGTGATTTTCTTTTTTGCTTAGAGATGTATACGGAGCTATCCATAATCAAGCCCTCTAATAAATATTTCAGCCGCGCGCGTTTCTATACAATCGGGAGAGCTAACGAGCGCGCGGGCGGCCCAATTAGCAGCCCCCGAAATTTTCATTGATTTTTCGCGCGCAGAGGGGAACGCACCTGCTGCGCGCTCCCGCTTTGTCGAGTCACTCTCGGCTGGGAGCCCGCGGCCCGTGGGCGCTTTTTTTTCCCTTCTTTCTTTCATTCTCGCCGCGCTCGCAGGTCAAACGAGCCGAGAGCGATATGTATACGGGGCTGCGCGCGCGAGAGCTAGTCGAGCGCGAGGAAGAGCCGGGGGAACGAGGTCACTTGTGTTTTGACTATTTACGTAAAAATGCTGGCGCGTCGCTGGATGCGTTCAGGCAGTGGCGATTGATTTCTGGGAGATTTATTGATTGGAGCCCGGAGAGGCTGCGTTCGCGAGCTTTGATAGCGGCCGGTGTGTTATCACGGCGCTGATTTGTGTTTCTGGGTTGGGGAGGGGGAGCTAGTGATTTTCGAGTTATATTCGAAATCTGTGCCTCTGCTCCACTTTGGAGCGCAGCGTTGGGGGAAGCGGTAAATCACTAGAGTAAATTAGACTTGGCGCTACTTATTGTACAAATGTACGCGCGTTCTGCCAGTTCTTGGTAATGAAAATCATTGATACTAGATTTCCAAAACGACAATTAAACCAGAGAAAAAAAAGTCTGCAGTTCGGCACACTTAATTTTCCATAGGCAAAAATAAACGGTTGGCAAAGAAGCGAGCAGATACGCGATAGTTGGGAAACACAAATAGAAACCCCGAGAAACACACCTTTTCTCTGCGGCTCTCAGCCGCCGGGACACTGGCCTATATAAGTTCGAGCGTATTCACTGTCAAAATGTCCGATAGCGCTGTAGTGTGTATTATGCGCGGGTATTATGATGCAAAGAGCCGGCGTGTCTCTCGTAATTTCCGGATCGCGTTTGTCGATTCTGCGCTTTTGTAAAAGTGGTGTGAAGTGGTGACACTGATTTTTTTTTAAAACGAGAGCTTTGTTTTTTCTGGTTTTGATTTGTTTCTTGTTTTATAAGTAGGTTGCGATGTGTAATTGTTTAGTTGTATTGTAGTTATAGTATATTTTGTTAAGTTGCAGTTGCAAAATCTAATTTCATGCTTGCTTTAGTGCAATGATTTATTTGCATTTATATATTTATGTATTTGTTTTTTTAATTGTTCAATCAGTTCTGGTGTAGAATAAATAAATAATCAGTATTAATATAAATAATTGATAAAATTTTATTATTAAACAAATAATTAATATTTTCATTCACTTTTGCTACTAATTAAGGTAATTAAAATTAATTATAAAAGAATTGATAAGAGATAAAACTTACTTCGAAAAAACTCATAATTTGACGTACTAAATAATGTCTGTCATTCGAAGTCACAAAAATTATGTAAACATCACCAATGAATAATTCAAACGTTCGTTTAAATCTATCCTTTTTATCAATTCCACATTTCCACATACGAATTGAACTGTCACAACTACACTTTAAAATCCAGACAAATTATCTACATCAACCAACATCGAGCCACTAATCTATAATCCTCTCCTTCACTCAAAACCCAAAAAAATCCCAATCACTCGCATCAATAACAAACTCTCATTTCTCTCTCTCTCATCGCCTTTAAAACACCCAGCTTTAAGCGAAATCGAATAACCGCAGAGCGCCAAGCGCATCATCCAAATCTCATTTCGCTGCCGTGTGGGACCCAATCGACCGGCGAGTTAAGTAACAGACCGCATTCGTCGCCTCTAAGATATTCTTCCTCTCCATCTACTTCTTCTTTCTCCTCCTTCTCTCTCTCTTCGATATATTCCCGCGGCGATTCCGCAAGGCTCGGACTTTTTGCCGGCCGCGACTATGTATATATGCTCGTTTTATTTTTAAATGCAAGAGGAGGGGACTGTGGAGGATGACTCCGCAGCGAGCCGCGTGTATGTATATGTGGACAAGCGACCGGTGTTTTGCCGCCGTTACGTAACTTTTTGTTTATCGGAGATGCGATGCGTTAAACGAGCGAGCTGACGGCTTCTTGCGCGTAGCGGTATAGGTTAGCTTCTCGATTTGGTTTTCGCGATGGGGAAAAAATTTGAATATGGAGGCGACTGGTTTTCTGGGTTGATGTGCGATGGGTGGTGACGTTGGGAATGTGTTTCAAGTGGATATCGGAGGTTTTGGACGAGTAGTTGAATTTTTCGAAATCGGTTTGGTATTTCTGATTTTTTGATGGAATGTATTGTTTGAGAAATATTGGAAATAATAAGTAACGAAGCAATTTATAGGAAAGAACACTATAGTAGTCTTTCTTTTTGTACAATTTTGATTTAATTAACTGATTTTACGAACAATACCTTTGTTGTCTGTAAAATCAATAAACGTGACTTAGTTGCATTATGAATCTGATCTATCTGATTCGTTGCAATTTTCGTATTTTTATATTTGCTGGCAGGAAAAGGTTGAGAAAATTAATGTGATGATAAAATATATCTTACGATAATTGCGTACTTATTCAAGCGATTGAATGATTGAAACATGAGTACTGGTTTATTTTAAATTTTCCTTGCTACCAAGCCTACCGTCTATTATTTAAGCTAATGAACAGATAATTGCTGTTTATCTTTTGTAATTTGATAAGAAAGATTTTCAACAATTTACAAAAATCAATAATTCTACTTATTTTTATCTATCAATATATCTTATCCGCTTATTATTATCAATTCGGATAACTTAATCAAGGAAGTTTCATGCATATTTTTAGCTTCTCTTCAATAATAAATCAAATCAAAATTCCACAATATCATACAAAATAAAACTTAAAAAAAAGCACCGAGGCAACTTCGAACAATAGAAAGTGTAAAGAAAACTATGATTCACCGCTGACTCATGCCACCCTTAACCTGCCACTTCTCCCCTCGAGCGTCAAACTTTCAATTCTCAAGCAGCTCGCTGATCATCGCACTCTGAATATTCAGCGGTTAACGTATGCAAATGAAGCGGAAAATCGATTTATCTTGAGAATCTTTTGCTTACTGCTTAATCGCGAGGTGAAATGTTAAATCAATTTTGACTTGGTGATACGTGGTAATATACTGTGCAGTTTTAGTAAGCAAACAAAAGAAGCGAGGAGTACTGATATATATATTAGATAAGATTTTTTTATCGAGGAAAGAAGCGAAACTAAGATATGAACAATGGTGACTATCCAAATATTCACACGAAGTAATTATACAATTTTTTTAGCACTGCATTGTTTTTAGTGAGACATATTAATATTAATAAATATTTTTAATTAAATGTAAAATTTATAGTTTCCTATTTCTTGAAGCATATTCAGTCTCATTAGCTCGTAACATAATTTTCTCGTGATATCAACAGAAAAAATTGCTTATAATAGAGGAAAATTTTCATTATGCCACACAAGCTTCTCCACAAATTAATCGATACTTTTAAATAAAACACTATTGTTACGTGGCTCTACCTCAAATAACGAAACATTATCGAGCAGTCCAAAGGTATAAGCCTAAATAATTAATTCCTCCACAATGCCATGCCCTCGATTAATCTAAAAAAAAGGGCAGAATTCTTAAGAATCAATAAACTTAGCCTCCTTCATTAAAGCTCCCAATTCTCACAAGCTCAACTCCCAAACATTAACTTTCCCAGTAGCCTCTAACCTAATTCTAACCTAAACAAACTAAACACACCAACATCTCCCCCTTAACCTCAACCCACACCCTCAACACCAAAAATCCACCCCAGCACCCATCGCCAATCCCACAGCCACATCTCCCAACCTGCATCACTATAACAATCAAAACCCATCATCTCCACCCTGCAACATAAATCAGCTGATCCATCTCTCCTCCGTACAGTCGATAATCTCGCGCTCCCAGCGCTCTAGCCTCCCACATAGATAAGATTCGCCGGCGACGGCGGCGCTTTATTGATTGCCGCGGAGCCAAGCGCGAGCAAATCGAGGCGCGCAGGCTTCGAAAATAGCCGAGCGCGCGCACAGCAGAGCCGGCGAATTTTCTCCGGCCTGTGTGCGAGCGCGATCGTATTATAGCTTTTCGGGTTCTATATACACTTTTGGCGCTCTGCGGAGTCGTGAATTTTTTAAAGGGGGGGGGAGGAGTGTAGTGTCGGTTTTCGCTTTTGCAGGTGTTTTTTGGTGGATGGAATGCGGAGAGAGGGGATTGAGTTTCGTCTAAGATTGTTGTAGTTTTGGTGGGTTTTGATTGTTTCGTGTGTGGGAGGTCTGGAGGTAATGAGGGGTTTGGACTAGTTCTATTATATTTGTGAGGATATTTTTGGTTTTAGTTCGTCAAATATGTAGGATTGTGTAGGTATGCGTGTAGAGTTGAAAATCAATTCAATGCAGAACTAAGAGAAAATTATGTACGTGTACGTAAATGTTTACTAACTGTTAATTTTCACTAAATACTCTCTACACATACTATTTATTTTTGAATAAGCAAAATAAGTATACACATTATTATAAACGTTAACAAAGAAAACAAAGAAAAATTTTCACGGAACAAAGCGCGAAGAAAAACACATTGTAAATCGACTAGAGAACTAAGTCTATTTTAAGAATCCAGATTTATAGTCTTGCTCGCCTGTAAATATCCAAGTTTATTAGCGAGGCTGTACGAACTTTCATTAGGAAGACACTAAAGGATAAGGCGAAAGAAAAAAAGAATTCTCGGTAAAGAATTTTTTCCAAGCGAAGCATCATCCATTCTCATGTAACTAAATTGAGCTTACCATTGCGGCGTTATTTTAGACCCGGCTAGACTGTAACCGGAGAGTATCGATTTTACCCAGAAGTTAGTTCAGCACCTGAAATTTCTTGGATGGATATATACGTGCAGCATTTTTAGTTAGTCGGTATAAAAGTTTCTGGCTTGGGGAGTTGAATTAACTGGTAATGCTCGTGACGGCCTATTTAAACTTCTGCCTTTTCGCACGAAAAATTGCTTCGGTGATATAAAAGAAAAGCCTTTTAAAATTTCAATTCCTAACAAAAATTATTCTTTATAAATTGCCACTTAACTAATCCCACGAAAAACCACATTTCCCAATTTTCTAAGCAACAGCGTATAAAATCACCGCTAAATCATATCATTAAAACCTCTCGACCCCACAAACTTACCGAGTTGCGGTAAGACAATCTCAACTCACAATCGCAAAAATTACATTTCCCCTCCATCTCCCCGCGGCCACCTCATCAAGCCGCTTATTAAATCTTCCCATCACCACGCACCATCGCACAAACCCTCATCCACCCCTTCACCTCTAATTAAAAATCAACCATCCCAAAATCACACTTACCCTCGAGACTCCACGCTCGTTGCGCAAGTCAGCCCCTACTGTTCCACCCCACCCCCCCCCCCTTAAGCTCGATTCATTCGAAGCATTCTCTCTCTTCCATTCAACCTTTCCTCTATATCTACGCGCGCTTGCATAAGTAAGCATCCCGCACACAAAAGGGCTGCTGATGTATGTATACGCGCGTCGGCTGCGGGGCCAGTGTCAACGAACTATTGATTCGCATAGGCGCGAGCGGCGCGTGTCTTATCGCAGCGCGGGTATAGATAGAGCAGCCGCGAGCGACTCGCTTTTCTCTTTTCCTCCGGCTTGGGAGGATAGGTAGTAAACAAACCGGCGAGGAGTGCACACGTATATGTGGATGGGTGTGTGCGACGTTGCGTAAGAGGTGTGCGGAGGTGCGAGGTGACATAGTTTCGAGGCTCGTTGGATGGTGATTGGAGATGAGGTTGAGGAGTGGGGAGGCATTTTGGAGAGTTTTCTTTTTGTTTTGGTCGTGTGTATAATGGAATTTTTATGGGCTGTGCGTGGGTGGGAGTGGAAAGCGCGTGTATGCGTTGCAGGGAAATCTATAAATCTTGCGTCGGGCGCACGCGTATTCCAATTTTCTGCTTTTGTGGCTTATGCATATACGCACTGCGGAGGTTATCGGTCTAGTTCTAGGTCTGGGAGTTAATAAAGCGCGTGTGTGATACCGCAAGATTAAGTAGTAGCGGGACAGGCTGGAGTTAAAAAATTAGTCACGCTAGTTCGGATTGCTAACCTATTTTTTGGAAGTAATGACATGCCTTGATAAATCATGAGAAATGTACGCAATTGGAATAAAATACATGAAATAGAAATTCATATCCGCTATTTTATGCACGAGCGTTTTATTTTAAATATCAACTCTGCACCGCGTGTATGTCTACGTAAGTGAATTCTATTTCAACAGTTGTGTTTTACATATTGCCGTCGAAAAAGCCAGTTCACGTTTGATACCAGTAGCAGATGCACGAGAGCCGTGGGGGGAAAGGTTCGGTGTACCCTATTGGAAAAATTCATGAAGGTCGAGTATCGCTGGTGTATCGGTGGCACGCGATCTTTTCAAAAAAGTGCTTTTTCATACACTATGGAAAATAATCAATACACACCTGTAGAGGACAGGAAAACAAGTCACTCATTTTCCATCATAAAAAATAACGCCCACCTCCAACAGCTCTAATTTGTCACATTCCAGCGCGCGCCCCTGAACTTTCTTAACGCACCTCGGCCGCGCGTCTTCCGCGTCAAACCACCTCCATCCTCTCAAAACCACAAAGAACAAAAAGCAAAAAAGAAAAAGGCAAACCGTAAAAAGCCATTGCTACAAAACCACTGCAATTGTCCCGTCCTCCCTGCTGTTAGACATCCCAGCGCGCAACCGGAGAAAAGCCCAATCTTCTTACTTCACCGTTACGCATACACATCCGCAGTGCGCTAGACACGCGTGGGTGGAAATCCAGAAGCGTTTCCACTTTCCTGCTCGCTTATCCGTCCGGCTGCATCGGCCCCCTGGGCCCCGCGAGGAAAAACGCCGTATAAATAATGGGTATAATGGAGGAGGAGGAGGGCCGAGGCGTGATCCTCGTCCACGGTCTAATTCCTGTTTGCAAATGACCGCGCGCGTGCCGGAAACGCCGCGAGCACTCGCACACCTGCCCCCGGTATGTGCTGTCGGAGAGCTGATAGCGTAAGAGTCGAGTGTGTGCGTTTTTTTTTTAGATGAGTGTGTGTGTACCTTTTTGTTGGGTGCGTGTATGCGGGTAGGTGTGTTTTTTGTAGGGGTGGGGTGGTGGTGGGATGTGTTTTTGAATTTTTGGAGAGGTGATTTGTTTTTTGATGGTTAGAGGATGGATTTGATCTTGCGGGACGAAATTAGATTGAATGTTTTAGGCGTTTTGTGATTGGATTGGGTCGAGATGTAATTTGTTCTTTATTTTTTGGTGATGTTTCAATGCTTGTTACATTTTATTGATTGTAAGGATTATGCAGTTTTTTAATAAATTGATGAGTTCTAATAGAATGTTATGGCCTTTAAATTTAGCATCTAATTTACTGAGTATATCTGCAATCATTTATTTTTCATAAATAAATAGGTTGTTAAAAATGATGTTATAGCCAGCTTACTTATTTATTCATTCTATCGTCACCTTGTTCTTCTAGTTGAAAACAATGCTTAATGGCTGGATTTTTTTCTTAATTGAAAAATTGCAAAAAGCATATGTTCTTTTAGTCGTAAATAAATTAATTTCAAATATGTTATTTATACTTTTTATTTCACTTTTAGATTAACATTTAATTATTTATTCATTAGGTATAGGCGTACAAGTACTGTTTTTATAAATAATCTTTTCAGTATTAATATTCATTAAAAGAAAATATTATATTGGAAGCAAGAAACAGTATTATTATCTTCTTTGAAATTTACAAATTAGTATGTAAAGGGTCGAGAGTTCAAACACTTCTGCACAAGTACAATATATATATATAAATGTTGTTTTCGTTTCCATTCTTATGGCGCGCATGGTTTTATGAAAGTTTTTGTTATTTTTATCGGATGTAGGTACATTTTAAGAATATTATCAATTTTTTTCGAGGATAATATTTTAGTCAAATTTTACTTCTATTTTATTTCATAAGAATTGTAATTTTAAGCGAGCAGAATAAACGAATAAACGATAGTAAATCTACCTAATAAATGAAGTTTTAACGCAGCCTTAAATTGTAAATATTTTTATTTAATATTCTATCAAAATTGAAGAACGTTCAGAGCTTCAAATATGCAACGACGAAATATTTTCATATTCAAGATACGTGCTTTATAGAACAATTTACTACCGCATGCTCAAATTTCCCGACTCCGGAAAGTTTTATGATGTTCACAAATTAGTAGTTTCATTAGCGACAAAGTCTTCATTAAGGCGAGCACGTCTTCTTAACCGTAAAACAAACTATTCTTAATCTGGTTATATTATATTTACGGCTTCTTGGTACAAACATTCAACGTATAGTCTAGAGTTAAAAAAAAATTAAGTTAAATCTATAAATAAATAATAATTGAAACTGTATATACAGTGGACTTATTCTAAAAGTTCGGGATTCACTTAGAGATGATGTAATATCTCTATTAAACATCAATTTTCCGATAAGTCTATAAACTTTATAAGAAAGAGGGGTCCCAAGTCTTTCAAAAACGATACAATTTGATTTTCAAGAAAAGGACCCATTCAGTTACTACAAAAAACCACAGAACCGTAAACTACATAAGTGTTCCCACTGCCACCGCATCAAAGACGTTCTCACCTCACCTCTAAATATTTCAATAACCCATCAACCCATCCCTCACACCCAAATCTCCCAAACCACCCGCAATTAATCCCCAACACCCATCCCCAAAACACAAAAAACCCCCAATAACTCTCCAGCTCCATAAAAAAACCAAGCAGAAGCCAGCCGCTCGCGCCAAGAAAAGCAAACTAATGAGTACGACGAAAAATCACGGCCGCGCCTCCTCGTCCCTTTTCACACACTCGCACGCGCCGCTGCGACGGAAGCTACTCATAAACCCGCGGCTGCTGCAGCTGTCTCAGCCGTCTAGTCCCGCACATACATACCCAAACACGAGAGCGCACGAAGCAAGCCTCTAAACGAATCCGTACGCTGGAGTTCGTGAGTGAGAGGAGATATTTTTTCCGTCGAGGTCGCGCGTGGAGACGTCGACGACTCTTGGGAATGTATATGCTGCTCTCCTGGCATGGGGAACGGCCCAGACGCGCGCGCCGGCTCGTAAGAATCGATTTTTATTTCGCGTGAAGTTTAAAGATAGAAGAGGCTGCGCGCTGCAGGGTGCAATTGTTCCTTGGTGTGCAGTTTGATTGGATTGACGTTTGGGATGGGTTGGTATGAGGATTGGGTTTTTTAATTGATTTTTGGAAGATGGTTGGTGGGAAATTATTTATAGGTGATTGTTTGAGTATAGCGGAACTTTGTTTTTTAAGAGGATGTGGAAAATTGTGAGGCGAGTCATCGGGATTATACGCGATTCTGCTGAAGATGTAATAATATACTTTGTTAAAGTAACGAGTATTAAAAGCAACGTAATACTAATCTGTAAAACGATAAAAATCTCAAAGCCAATGTATAAAAATCCCACTAATCCCATTTCGCATTAAAAATTTAAAAATTCCGCAAAATAAAAAAAAATCAAAAACTATGTAAAAAATTTTTCAAACCACCCATCTCCCTAGCCCACAAGCACAACGCTCCTTTCCCCTTTAATTTCTATTCCCGATCTATCGCGGCTCTCGCGCACATGTTACCTCTTCCTAGCTATAAATACCAAAAATATTCGCCCGCCCTCGCGCCACAGACGCTATTACCCGCGTCTCCCGCTTTTAAGATCGACGCGCAAATATAAATATATATATACAGACTTCTAAGCGCAGAGCCGAAGCTGCCACGCTCCAGATTTTCACTTTTCGAGTGCCCGCCGAGCCGCTGGGAAATAAGACGAGTATATATAAGTGCGAGTGGTTAGTCGGAGAGTTATTGGTTAGGAAGAGCTGCCAAGAAGGATGACGTGATTATGGGGGGTTTTGAGATAGGGAAATAGATACAGTGTAGGCGCGATGGGTTGGAGTGATTTATTTGATGGTTTTCGTTTTGTTAGGTGTTAAGTGTAAATTCGAGATTTGATTGGTTTAGTGGGTTTTAAGGGATTACGCGTTTTTTTGGGTAGCTGATTTGTTTTCGGTGTTGATAATTGTGTTTTAGTACTCGTGTTTGTAAACAGTTAGCAGTGAAAATATATAGTTTGACTTGGTTTTATTTACGTTTTTTTTATGTACTGAATTTTTGTGAAAGTAAAATATTTTTTATTTTCGATTTAGTTTTTAATTACACATTTGGCAGGATATAAATAGATCAAAAGAATGATTTTCACGTGCCGAGGATGTCGTGAGTCATCGGCAAAAATAAGTTTTTAATTCAAAATATTTCGGATTCCGCTCACGTTTTCTGATATAGCGAATAGCTAACCAGTCTAGACAGGGTGCTAAAAAATATATTTTAATTTTTCTCGCGAGGCTTAGTCTCTGCATAATAATTTATAGCAAATGCATTTATGCTGTCTTTAACCAGAATTATTTGCGATTGTAAATAATAATATTCTTAACAAACTAATCTATTACGCCATTTAACCATCACCCCTTTTTATAAAAAGAAAAATCCCAACATTCCACCAAAATCACATTACCTAACCCTCTACTCCCAAACCATCCAAATCTCACCATAACCGCACTCCAAGCATTCCTAAACCTCCCCAACACAAAAACATCAATTCCACTCTCGAATACCACAACAATCCAGCAACAAAACTCTCTTCCTCCACCCTCCCTAAAAAACAAAAGCAACAAAACCTCCGACAATGTATAACAACTCCCGGCTTGCGCATCACGCACAGAGAGAGGGCCGAGTTCCGCCGGGCCACAATCGCGCTCTCATCATCATATATAACCCATGCGCGCACGTAGGCTCGGCATCATCCTCACAAGTGCCGCGCTGCACGCACACGCTGAAAAAAACGAATCGCGATCCGAGCGAGGGACGACTACGGCAGCTGTCTCTGCGTATATGCACGCTGCGCGGAGTTCCGCCCACGCGGAGCGGGTTAAAATTGCGGTGATGTCGATGACGGCGCACGGGTTTGCGAGTATGTGTGCATAGTAGGAGAGGATGCGTTGGCTGAGTTGAGAGAGCTGGATATGTGGGAAAATTTGGTTGGAATGAGGGAAACGTGGAAGCGTTTAATTGCAGGCGCGAGCGTGGCTGTTTTTTTTCTGGGCGTTTGTTTTTGTTGA
>JAPYZA010006980.1:0-10539 GCA_030522685.1 Eupelmus azureus
GTATAGCTGCGGCTTCGTTCATTTTTCGGTACCTTAAAACATATCCCAAAGTTTCATTAAGATCTGAGACCCGAAGGTGTGACACTCTCCTGGTTAGATGAATTTAAATCATTCAAAGTGTCTGCATATGAAACTTGAAAATCGATAGTTTTTGAAATGTACTAGTCTTCGTTAGGACCGACGATATAAAGAATTACGGTTTTAATTGTGTCTTATGCAGGCTTATAGATTAAGGCGGTACCAATCGTATGCAAAAATTTCAAAAAGTTCAATCAAATTGCCTTAAACACTTTGAAACACTTTGAAATACATTGTCATGAAATTCTTTTCATATGTCGATCTGGATCGGACAGTTTTGTTTGACTTTCTTTTATATGCCTGCAAATTATCGATAATTAACTGTGCAGAAATAATAATTTTCATACTGCGTGGCTCCACGTCCTATGGAATCGTAATACCTAATGAAAAATTATTTTTTGATTTGACATGATGTGTAAAAATTGATTCTCGACTCAGGCGATTACTACCCTCGCATCGCTCGGGAGGTAAAAATCACGTCCTCGTTGCGAGAATTATTTTTTCACCTTTTATCAATAATTTATTTTTAAATTATATTAACTATTAGAAACTTCTTTTTCGGAATATAAATCTCAATAAGATTTTTAAAGAAAAATTAATAGATAAAATAATAAAGACTATATAAATAAAAATTTTATCAATAAAGAAAAGTCAGAAATAATAGAGAATATTTAGTGTACTGAAAATTAAAAAAAATATGATAAATAAAATAATATTTTATTCCAAAACAGGAAGTTCAACTAAGAAATCCTATAGAGTCTCTTAACTTTGATTAAAGTATCGACGATTGATGATCGATATGACTGGTAATCAATATAACTACTTTTAGAAGTAGTTTAGAAGGATCACGGACATATTTCTATTAAAGGCAAAAGAACAGTTTTATAGTTCTTTTGTCTTTCATCAGCGCGCACTCTTCACATGCACTATATACTTAAATACATCCGCAAAGTTTGCAATTCGCGTAAAACGGTCACATTTAAAAATTCGAACGCGGCCAGCACCGTCTCCTTAAAAATCTCATCTCCAGCGAACTGCAAATCTTCATTATCGTATTTATCCCGCTATTAAAAATTTCCGTCTAATCTTAGAAAGATGATGGAAAGTCGATAAGCGCGCTTTTGAAGAACGAAAAATCGAAAAGCGCACAAAAGGTGGCCAGATGAAGCAGGCAAGATAGATAAAGAGCGAGAGAGTGTGAGAAAAAGCAAGAAAGTAAGAGTGCGACAGATGCAATCACACATATACCCGCAGCTGTTTACACAGCACAATAGACTCACACATACACACACACATTAGAGAGCAGCTGCACTGCTCGACTCCCGCTCGATCAGCGTAGTGCGTCGTGACGTAACACGCAGAAAGAGCGCAAGCTGGCTGGCGCGCGCGCGCTCAACGGCTCAGGCTACACATCATCACCGGCTGGACGACGGCTGCCGCTATAGGGATTATAACGACGCGTGTTAGAAAAGAGCATCCAGGCGGCAGCAGCAGCCCTGCGATATAATTTTCGCCGTGACGCATGCGTATTTCAGCCGCTGCTCTCTCGTCCGCGACGAGACGGTGAGGCGAGATTCTCTCTCCGACCGAGCGGATTTAGTCCAACGGAATTCCGAACTTGGACGAAAAAGCCAGACGCGAGAGGGCGAGAGACGTATACAGAGAGCCACACACGTATATATACAGTACACACGCGCGGCGCAGTCAGCGTAAGCAGGCTAGACTGTGCTTAAGTGCGTGCGCGCGCGGTGGAAACAGTGTCGGACGTGCAGTTCCTTGGGCAGCCCTCTCTGTAACGGCCGCGTATATACACACAGAGAGAGAGAAAAAGATAAAGCGACGCGAGTGTCGAAAAGCTAGTGAGTGTGTATACGTGTACATACAGCTGACGACGACTTAGAGCCACTTGAAGTGCGGATATATATACAGGTGCCTCGCGCTTCCTCGGCGGCAACCACAAGGACACGGCTGAGCAGCAGCGACGACGGCTGTCCGACCCTGCGCATACACATCGCCCCCCCGAGTGTTTCACCCTCTGTTAAAGGGCCGCGTGCAGTGCGTGTGTGTGCGTGTGTGTGGGTGTCAGGAAGAAAAAGTGCGTATATATAGGTTTGGCGACTGGTCTGTGCAGGAGTTATTGCACGATTCGAAAGGATGAGATTGCTGGATGAGAGGCAGGAGGGAAGCCAGGATGCGCCGTTGGAATTTGAGGATTTCAGGGGCGCAGCGATTGGCTGCGGCTTCGGGGCAGACGACACTTCACGCGCAGTGCGATATATGTTGGCAGCAACGTTCATGATGCCGGCAGTTGCGCTAAACAACTTTGGATGAAAAAAACAAAGTTGGGGGGGGGGGGGATTCGATTCATTGATCCGTGAAACCTGGGGAAAGCTTTTTTAGGAGCGTTTTTTTGAAAAAGTGGTTATATGAATGTAATCTTTTACGGTAAATTGATGAATTCAGGATAAATGGATTAGTAGTTACGAAAAATCGAAAGCAATAAATTGGTGACAGTAGGAGAAAAATATTATTAAAAAATAATTGTATTGTAAATAAATACATAGCAGTAGAACCTCGATAGCGGAAGCAACATATTGTTATTCTAAAAAATTTTAAAATAAATTAGCTGTCAAGAATAATAGTAATGATTATACTTGAAAAATTGTTAAAATAGGTAAAACTTAATAAACATATCTATTATGTAGTGGCGATTAAAAGAGGAAAGGAAAATCCTCCGTATATAGTATCGCGTAAGTAATTCGATGTTCGCTCTCGGCTGGCGGGATGTCGTTAGATTACTGTGCTATCGGCTTCCTAATTGGCTCAAATCAGCAGATGTAAGAGTTTGAATAGAGTTCTACATTCTCGTAAAATTATTTGTTCTAAGAAAGAACATTGATACTAATAATATTGGAATAAACGAAAACTAATGACCTGATTTATTTTCACTCTTACAAAGACTTTTCGTATATCTTCTCAAGAATTATTAATCTATAGGTAACGAAAATTCTACGAGAGTCAGTAATTTTCCGGGAAATAGATGAACTCGCAGTTCTGTAGTAAAGAAAAATTTACCGTGTAATGAATTACGCCATCTATCGGCGGCATTCGAACTACTCTAAATTTTTACAATAAAATCACCGGGAGCAAGCGATTGTTACTCTAAAAAATTTGATGATAAATAAATCTATAAACAATGAGCCCGAGATATCGAGGAACCATGTTTAATACTTGAAAATAATGATAAATCTAATGAAATCGTAAATTTTCAAGTGGGGAAGTATTGCTAAAAGAAAATTTTAATTATAAGATCAAACGACTGCCGATAGCACGGATTATTATTTTAAAAGAGGTTTAAGGAAATTTAAATTTTATATGATTCGTATGAAACATTGAAGATACCACATAAAAAAAACTTTAAATAAAGTTAACGATTCTAGCACTAAAAAAACGACAATAAGGGCGAGAATAACATTTTATAATCCATAGAATTATATTATAAAAATAGTAAACTCACGAATAGCGAAGGCAGCAAACATATATTAATCAAAAACAATGATCAATTAAATTTAAAAATTCACACAAGGGAGTTTAATAGTAGTAATCAACTTTCTATAGATTCTTATTTATTTTAAAATACTTATTTATCGAGTAATAATCGATCTCCTCCGCTGTCGTTAGTTTATTTTTTAGTTTTACTTAATTTACTTTTTTTATAGTAATATTAGCCTGCCCTTGCTATCGTGGATTGCATTAGCACTTTTTAGAATAATTTACTATCTATATGCTGTTTTACGGGTACACTGATTACAGTTTTATATATTATATTTTTTTCGAGTACTAATCGGTTATCCAACTGTCGCGAGATTACACCGTTACAAAGTTTAAAGTTATTATTACACCTTTTTAAAGCCATAATCGCGGCTCGTTTGTCTGTCGTATAAGTTTGTCGTAAAAGGTTTAAGTTTATTCAAACGTTTTTTTAATATGTATAATTAGATCAGACGGTCGCATACGAACATACAATTATTTCAAAAATAAAAAATAAAATAAATAGATTTGTGCAAACATTCAAATTTCGAATAAGCGGTAAAAAATAAAATTTCGATTAATTACATAATTCAAATTTCAATTATTTCACTGTATACGTTTACAGGATGATTCATACTTTGCACATGTATACATAATGTACACCACGAATCTCGCAGACAGTTGGCCAATCAAAGCTCGCGAATTTCATGATCGCAGCAAACGTGGATGCGCCCATAGGGGGCTCATCGTCGATTTATTTATCTGTCAAATCTTCGTTTTACGTAAGAAATACATCGCTTGAAATCGCTTATGTTAGTTTATTGTTTATGCTTTTATAATTGAAAAAATATTTTTTATCGTTAATCGGCTCACCCCGTTGCCGTAACTTTGCTTTTATTATTTTAATTCTTTTTTACGTAATAACTTGTAATATAATTGCTATAGTTATTACTTATAGTGACAATTGTATTAATCAACGATTTTTCTACAGTAATAATCGTTTTCAATCACTTTCACGTGATTTTTTCGAGTACTTATTGTTTGCTTTCGCCGTTATGGGTTTATTAACTAGTAGATATAGGTGTTTTATAAATGCATTTGATTATTTTTTTAATTCACAACCGCCGTTTCTAATACAGTATTCGCTGTCGCGGTCTTGCTCCTAAAAATTCTAATTATTTAAACATTTAAAACAAAATATAATAATAAAGCATCTAAAGAAGCTTTTCTTGGTTTCATAGGTCAATAATTTAAATTTTTTTTTCCTAAAACTATTTTTGCCGACTGCGTGAGCATCATTGCTGCGTATATCTATAGCACAACTACACATATACGTTTCGTCTGCCCTGAACGTCGCCAATCGGTGGGCTTCAGAGAGCGTGACCACGTCAGTCGAAATCTGTTCTGATGAAACCATGGATTTTTATCCGAGTGATTTGGATAAAGCAGCTTGACATCTGTATAACACTGTCTAAATTTTTCACTGTTTACATTGGCGTATACCTATTTTATTTTGGATTATACAGTGTATAGAGATCAGACAAGTGTGTTCACATAGCACGAGTTTAAAACCCATGGGTTTAAATACTCCGACTGGTGTATACACGTTCTTTGAAATCCGAGTCGCGTATTCCGAAATGTTTGATTTGTAGCGGAAGACAAGGCATAAACAAGCAGACCACATGGGAACGCGTAACGTAACGTTCCGAGATATTTATTTTCCATGATATATTTGAATTTTCTATCTCCATTAGCATCTGATGTTTTTTGATTCTCTACGAGATGATTTGCTGATTAATTTTTCAAAATTTTCATTGATATTATTTGCATTAGACTCTTTATTATCATTTACATAAAATAAATACAACTTTTGAAATGTAAATATAAAATAATTAAAAATACTATGTCGAACGATAAGCAAAGCATTTCGGAAAATTTCATTACGCTTTTGTCAAAAAAATACACCCATCGACGGCCAGCTTTCAAACGATCTCGCGCAAATTGCACATTGCATTACACGTTACATTTCGGAATACACACACTCGCTGAAATCGAGTTCCAACGCTGCGCTCGAGTTCGACTCTCTAGCCTCTCCCCCCACCACCTCCGTCTGAGTGCAAGCGAACTTACTCGCCGGTTTCCGCAGTCAGCCGCGTTCGGCGCCACCGTTTAATGTGTACCGTATAGCTCGAGCTTACCCTTCTCGTTGAGATATTTATCTCTCTGAATAATTTAAAACGTTCCGAGTGTAACGACTTTACCTCTCCGTTAACGGCATTAAAAGTTCCAAAAAATTATCTCTTATTTAAGCAATCTTCCGAATAGACAAAAACAGTTCGTCACAAATCAAAGATAAATAAAACGCGCAATACCCGCGATTCGGCAAACTACAAAAATCATCAACTCACGCTCAAACTCTATGGTACACTCGAAACACCAGCGCCGCAAGCGGCTCCTCGCGGAAACCGGTCAATAAAATCCCCACGGAGTGGGAAAAGCCAGCGGGAGGTGTGGGGGGGAGGCCAAAGCCGTTCTCGTATCCTCGCGGACCACCTGTCTTATTTCTTCGCTAACACCGTGGTCTACCCTGAACATAGCAAATCGAGGCGCCTCTGAACTCCTCGGACTGGTAACGCGCTGCTGCCAGGATGTCGTCGAACAAGCCGGAGCAGATCCTCATCATCGAGCCTCAGAACGAGCTGCGATTCAGGGGTGAGTCTTACCGCATCGTCGACGAGGTAGAGAAGCCAGAGGCCCCCCAGCACTGCTCCAGCCTTTGTTTACGTGTATACGTGCGAGCATATACGCATAATCAAGCTCCCAGCGCGGCGCAAGCCCGTCGCTGACTTGTCTCCGCCCGAGGGTGTCGCCAGGCCTGGGAGATGGCGAGTTGACCTCGTGCTCTGGGTGATTGTCTAGCTGGGGTCTCTCTCGGCTTCTTGAAATAGTATAGCTGGCATCTTGCGCTCCGTCTCGGGGCCTGCGCGCGTGCGTGCGCGCCTTTGTGCCTCTGTGTGCGTGCGCGCGCGGCCTCGACATGGCGATGACGATCGCTAAGCACACGCGCCCCGTCCGGGAGATGAGGGGATACGTGTGTGTATTTTGATGAGGTTTTAGGCTAGGGATTGGTTTGGTGATGGATTTTGGATGGTTTTTTTTGGTAGGTTGGTGGGGGTTTGATGAAAGGTTGGGATGAGAGGCGGTTTGTCTGTCCTCTGTGTGTGCGCGCTCTGGAAGGCCTTTTTTGTTTTCCTCGCACCGCCTTTATCAATGGAAGAAGGGCGATACTTTTTAAATTATTGATTTATGCCCACTTGAGGCTTGGCTGAATGCTTATTTTTAAACTCAATGTTTGCCGGGATAGTGGTGGGCTTGGAGCGAAGGAGAAAATGGCAAGCTCGCGTTCAGATTCTGTTGTGCGCCTCTTCCTTTTGGTTATTTACATCATGAGTCATCGACTGTCGATGGAGAGGAGGAAAAGATTTTCCTCCGTGGAAGCGTTTAACTGGATTAAAAAAGTTGGAATGGCAGAGCTGCTGAAATGAGTTTGCTTTGATTGCCGAACAGTAGTAGCAGTGGTTGACGCTTGCTGCTGTCATGGAAGCAGAGATGGTCTATACTATGACTCGGCAATTCCTTTCGTTTTTCATGCCAGAGCTTCTTGCTCATCACCTCTTATAATGGTTTTGTCGTGGTCTACCCTACCTATTTTTCTATCTTTTGTACTTCTTTTTACATTCTGGCCTATTTCTGTCTGTTTACACATGTCTATTTTGACATTTTGCTTGTCTTACATTAAAGCTGTATGACAAGTTCGATAACAGTACAAGTAGTTGATGAGAAATGTTTCCTATTTTTATTTTTAATATTTTAGAGTTTTAAAATATTTTATTAAGTACTGAGAAAATAAAACTATAATAATATTTTCCTAATCAAGCAATTTTATCAAAAATACAATGTTTTTTTTTAACAGTAGTATTGTACTTTCCTTTCTTTCAGTATTTAAATTCAATGTCTAAGGGATTAAATATTTCCAATACGGTCAATGGCAATAGAGACATGACATAACTTTCTTGACAAATTGAATTAGCTCTGTGCACATGTCAGTTCCCAGTGTAGATCTGTCTATTAGTTAATTCAAGCAAGCAAAACACTTCTTCCAAATTGATCATTCTCTTTATTTTATTAATTTTTTTAAAACTTAATGAAAATAATATGCAGCTGGAACATCCATCATTTATAAGACAACAAATTATTTATTTTGAAAATCGAATTAGTATGCTTAGAATTACAATTAAATTAGATATTATTTCTTAGATTAATTTTAAATTATGGGTTTTGTTTTTTGTGCACAAAAATGTACTAAAACTCTCTGCTGATACTTAGATTTAATAATCTGTATTTCTTTTAAATAACTCATATGAAATTCATGTTAATACATGTAATTAAAATGCGGCATCTTTAAGAGTTTCTAAAGAGCTTAAGTATCTTTTTTCATCATGAAAGACTATTTATTAATGCTTCAAGGCTACAATTAGCATTGTCTAACAAAAAAAGAATAGAATATCATTAGCTTCTGAGTAGTAGTATCTGTAATATCTCTCATGGAATATGATGTTGATATGATTTAATTGGTTTAATTTCTTATAAGCTACTATTATTTAGAAAGTTACTAAATAATTTTAATTGTTTATTTGCAGGTCCTTTTACAGGAGCTCCAATCGCTTCGTATATGAAGCTCACAAATCCAACGAGTAGTCACAAAGTATATTTTAAAATAAAGACTACTGCTCCAAAGAAATACTGTGTCAGACCAAATTCTGGACTCATTAAGCCTAAGGAAGTCTGTGAAATAGCAGGTATAAATTTTTGCATATTTGAAATTTGCATTATTAACGTTTACAAGAATGACATATAAGCTAATTTAAAATTCCATTTTCAGTTCTTTTGCAGCCTTTTGATTTTGATCCAAATGAAAAAAGCAAGCACAAGTTTATGGTTCAAACTCTTGTAGCTGCAAATGAAGATCCAGATGAAGATCCATCAGAAGTTGTAAGTATTGTTATGTTTATAATCCCTATCAATTTAGATACATAAAAACATTTTCAGATACATTCTAATAGACAAACTGAATGTTAAGCATGCTTTGTATAAGAGATATACATAAAACCAAAAGAAACCTTGAAGGTTTGAAATACCAAAAATACATACCCGGTCAAGTGATTTGGGCAATTATCCAATACATTTCTAAAATTATTTCTACATTTGCTTTAAAAGTAACATTCAACTGGGTTATTGGCAAACAATTCTTATTACTCTTATTACTCGTGTACAATAGCCAATATAGAAAAATTTGTACGCTTGAAATATTCTGTGAAACAAATATTAATAACTACTTTAAAATTTTTAGTGGAAAGATGTTAATCCTGATCAACTGATGGATACAAAACTCAAATGTGTTTTTGAGAATCCAGTTAGTAATACTACGACAACTAAACCTAAGCCAACGAATAAGCCAGATTCAAATCCCACTGAGGGTAAAAGCAAGTCGTCTGTTGGTGATTCAGAAATATCTTCACTTAAGGTATAATATTCAAAAATGAGATTAAAAAAATTGTAAGTTTTGTTGTTATAATAAGATAATATTTTCTGTTTAGTCTGATCCAGAAGCTGAAGAAAAGTTGTTAAAGGTAGCACAAGAAGTTAATCAACTCAGGGTAGAAGAGAGTAATCTTAGGCAAGAGAATCTGCTTCTAAAGGTAAATTTTTTAAATTCATTGAATAAAACTTTGACTCATTTAATTTAATAAATAAGATAAGTTGAAATTTGTTATTACGTGAAAAATGTTTCAACTGCCTAATATATGAATCTTTTGAACATTCGGAAATAAAATAAATATTAAAGTAAACTCATATACTTCTCAGTTTAATAAGTTTAAAAATGAATATTACAATATGCTTTACTATACTGAATGTTAATTATACTTTAATTTTCCTCTGATATTGATTTTTTAATTGTGATCATCTATATTATTCATAGTTTCTGCTCCATTGAAAAAAAAAATGTTTCACATAAATTAAGACTAGTTTCTTTTTTTAAACGAAATAGTAATTTTTATTTATAAATTCTTTACTTTCTCAAATTAGGAAGAGGTAATGAAATGGAAAAATGCAGCACTGGGTAAAGACATGAGTCTGGCTTCAGTGTCAGGCCTGACTTCACATGCCAGTAATCCGATGCCCATGTCCACCATCAGTATAATCATCGCCGTCGCTATGGTCGTAGTCGGTTATCTCTTGGGGAAACTGATCTGAAGAGCCTTCGCCTTATCGTAACCACCTTTGGCACACCGCCCCCTCCCTCCTCCTCCACTTTTCTTAGCCTACCCTTCCTGCCACTCGATATGCCATCGACACTACTACTACGAACTGCGAAGAGAGAAAGCTAAAACGATTTACCGAGTCAAACAGAGTCACTCAGTTGTTCATAATAAATAATTATTATCAACTTCTATTGTAGTATGGTCTACATAAAGTAATTAGAGTCGTTGCTAGGCCAGTGTGCTTAATGCAATAAAGGCAAGCGGGAATAAAATCCTTTTCTAAGAACTATAAAGCATTAATTTTATAATGAGTCTTTTCGGTTCGGTTCGCTTCGTTTCTTTTCTCAGTTTCGCCAGGCTAAGCATTTTATAAATAATTTGGCGTCGAATTGTAAATAACGTTTTTCGTTGCCGAAAAATTTCGAGGGGAGGACAAAGGAACCGGACGCACAATTTATGGTCGCATTCCCTTTTAACATATTATTTTTTATCAAATCGTTTTTATTTTGTTGTGCTGTTTCAATGTGTATATCTTTACAAGCTTTCTTTTTCTTATAAAAGGATTTTCATGTTGTTGTGCCGCGCGTCAGTGTCTTTAACAAAAAAA
>JAPYZA010006981.1:0-14234 GCA_030522685.1 Eupelmus azureus
TCTCTCTCTCTCTCTCTCTCTCTCTCTCTCTCTCTCTCTCTTTCTCTCAAATAATAATGTCGAAGCGCGAGGAATAGATCCAGCGCATTTTAATATAGAGTTTATTTTGTGGAAATATTCATTGTTAGAATATGAGTAAAAGCCCTCGCCACCTCGCAGCGCGCACGCGCTTAGTCCGAGACAACGCAGCGCGCGAGTAATCGTCATGGAAAAATAAAACCGACGC
Organism: Eupelmus azureus; assembly: GCA_030522685.1. NCBI lineage: Eukaryota > Metazoa > Arthropoda > Insecta > Hymenoptera > Eupelmidae > Eupelmus > Eupelmus azureus. The sequence goes on from JAPYZA010006981.1 coordinate 227, forward strand.
GAATATTAAAGTTAGAAGAACGGCACGAAGCGAAAAGATAAAAGTAGATGAAAAAGCGTCCGAACGCGAAAGTAAAATCATGTATTTGCGGAAACAAGAAGTATATTTAGTGGTAGTTTTCTTTTTGTTAAATTTGAAGTTGAGCATAAGAAATAAATGTGAAAATACGGACGGACAATGTCCAATAGAAAATTTTACATCAGAGTTAATCTAATTATTTAATATACCCGCACCTCAAGCGATAATTAAACCTAATCCTGAAACATGCTTAATATTTATAAAATAGAAATAAATCAGCAGTTCCAAAAAAGGTTAGTAAACAATAAGAACCTCGCCACTCTCCGCGGTCCATCGGCAAGCGACGGAGGAGAAACGTGAGCGAATCCGGAGCAAATAAAAGTTGTGAAAAGGCGTATTGGCTTGTGAAACGCATTGTATTGTAATTAAAATTATCCTCATAACTAAACAGGCCAAAATACCTCGTCACACACTATTTAAAAAATTCTATATATAAAGTAACGCGATCATTTTAAATATTCAAAATATTCTTAATATTTTTAAACTTTACTCAAAACTATCGAATTAAGTTATACTTGTGGAATTTTTTAGACATATAACTCACGCGTAAGTAGCTATATTTGAACTTATAAGATAAAAATCATATAGAGTAGTACGAAGTCTCTGGATATCCCGATTTTTATCGATATTTAAACGTCGTACAAGAGGTTGAAAAATTCTTTCAATTCGAACTTCCGAAAATTCTAAGTTGTCTTGGATAGAAAACATAAAACTCGAGTTGGGCAGTTATACTTAAGATTCATAAAAATTTTAAACTAATATTTAAAACGATTGAAGTTATTAAACTAAAAATTCTCTTAACCGAATTTAAGGTTATTAAATCACTATATATTAATCAAAATTATATATGAGAAGCTGAAGTCTTTCGAAACATTTAAATTCCATTCAGAGGGTTAGAAAAATCGTAAAGTTAAACGTATAAAGATTTAAGTTGTTAAAACCTAGGAAACGTCTACATCTAAGGTTTCAAATAAAATCATACAAATAAAACCTTAAAAATCCAATATCATACGTTATCGTTAAAGGAGTTTAATAAATAAAAATATACATATCAACCTTTTCAAATTAAAACCGTGTAATATTTATTAAGGGCACATCAGACTATCAGACTGATAGTTAATTCGTTATCGTCGAGACTCCAAAATCTTCTAGTGTCATTCCACTTAGACATTTATTCCACTTCATTCTGTCCTGAAAGGAATTTAACAAATTTCTATAAAGTTTTTAGAAGTTTTATTGTTAAAATTATTATTATTATCATTATTTTAAAAAAATTATTTTATTATTACTTCAAAAAGGGGTTTATACTAAACGTATATAGAACTTTTACAATAAATTCTTAAATTTTTGACTGATTTAAGATAAAGATTTAAGTAAAATAAAAACCTTTTTTTCCTTTTGTTTAAATTAACTTATTGAGATCTAGATCAAGTTAAATCATTTTAAAACCGCATGACATTGTAAGAATTGTGAATGTTTAAACAATAAATTAAAAGGTATAGGTTTCGAATTAAAATACAAAAACAAAGGTTATTTGTAGTGTCTTAGATTGATAAGAACTACGCTTGACCGACCAATAAAAATTCATGTGATTAAGACATAAGTGCATTTATTTTATGCAAAATTTGAGAGCAATGAAACTTTCAATAAGTTTACCTTAACATTGTACTAATTCTTGCGACACGAGTTGTTTATCTAATAAATCTTGAAACTAAAACTATTCTTTTATATTTATTGATAATTAAGTTCGTTTTCCACGTTTAATGTGTTGAAATTAAATCGCTTTTAGATTTAGAAGAGGAACGAAATTCATTGTCGAATTGAATGTTTAACGTTTTGTTGAATTGTTTTGGGTTACGAGAGAACCCATCGGAAATTGCGCCAACTTAGGCCAAGGAAAAAAAAAATATAAGGGCTTTGAGAGAGAGACATTTTTTCTAATATAAAAGAGAAATTTACACCCAAGCGAATCTATATAATTAGTCTAAGTTTATTAGTAGAAGTAGTATAATCAGTAGAATATTGTCAGTAGAGTTAAATCCTTTCATTTGATATGCGCACACATCTCACTGCACGCTTTAAGCCCTCAGCCCCCTTTTACTCCTTTTTCCAACCTTTTTATCACCATTTTACCCCCGTTATTTGAGCCTTGACCCATTCCTTGACCCTGTTTACGCGAAAATCACATATTATTTTTCCTCAAAAGGGTTAATCAAGATTAGCATCGTGTGTTATGAGGACTTTCCTCATCGTGATTAAACTAGCAGCGTTCTATCGATCGTTATATTTTGTTTGCGTTTACTCAGGCAGCTTATTGCCTCAACCTTTCGCACTCCCGAAAATTATTAATTATAATTTAGAGGAGATATTTTGACGGACAAACACCCCCAGCTTTTATTTTGTCGCAAGCCCTTGTGGGAGCCAATTGTTGCTCGATCGCAAACCCATTTATTTAGAAGTTTACTCTCCCGCAACGAGTAACCTTAGGATAACGAATACCCTTATTAACCCAACAAGAGTTTTAAAAGTATTTACGGCAGGAATAACCGGGTAGCTTTTTTACGACGGAATCTTTAGGATCGGTTGGAAGGATTTATTTAGGTTTCTCTTTCATTACAAGCGCGTAAAGAAAATGTTAAGTCGCCAAGGAAGCGATGATTAACGGCGAAAATTCCAAAAATAGTAGTAGGGAACCTGACGATAATAGAGACAGATACGTAGAAAAGGAACGCGGATCTGACGACATCGATCTCGACGATACATTGTTGAACCATTATTAAAGAGATTTGGACAAACTTAAAGAAACCGATAAGAACTCTCCGATTGCTCTTCAACTCGCAGCCCAATTGAACGACCAGCGGAGACAGTTAGACCACACCTTAGCGGTATATAATATTGACAAAAATATTGCGCCACACAAATCAGACTTTAAATTTAATATTCACGAGTATAGGACTCAGATAGATAACGATATCGAGGACCTATCAGTGTTCGAAGAAAATTTAAAACCGAAAGAAAATGAACGGGCCGGTAATAAGGTTCAAGTAAAAAGGGCACCGAAATTTCGTTTAAAACCTGCGAAATTTAATTCAAACGCCGTCCCGAGTCCCAAAAAACCTGTCATTGCGGATAAAGTTAACAAACTTAAAACCATCGTGTCAAACGAAGAGGGTTCCAACTCCAACTCTGCTACCAAAGGTATTGCTGCATCTAGTACCCCTGTACTGCCGACAATTGAAAATCTAAAGGAAGATCTAAAATCTCCCGAAGATTTAGTTCGCGTCGCTAAAACAAATTTAATCCCTTGCGTTAAAGGAACAATTACATACTTTTTTCGAAAACCAAACCAACGTAGAAACCCTAAAAAATTCTTATAAATCCTTTAGTTAATATACTTAGTTTTGTGAAACAAAGGTCAACTCTTTTTTATAACACTGATAACGATGAGGAAAACGAAATTAAGGTAGATTACAGTAGCCCTTCTGAAAACCCTCCTACGCATTCCACGAGGTCGATCAAAGCCCCCCTCTCCAATAAAGATGTATTGCAATTCGATCCAATTTACCCATGTGACGGTGACTCCGAGGAAGATAACACAATGGCACGTCAAGTTAAGGGGATATCACTTAAGGACGCACTCCACGTCATTCCTCGTTTTAACGGTAGCAACATTCCCCTAGCGTATTTTATCGACGGATGTTATGAGGCCAAGGATATTTTACCCGAAGGATCAGGGGAGGATTTAGCGAAATTAGTTCGCATGCGGCTTCACGGCGCCGCCCTAACTTGTTCTTGCGGCAACTCGTTTAAAGACATGGATGAAATTTCGCAATTTTTTGAGAAAATTTTTGGATTCTCGAAAACCTATCACGACCTAACAGGAGAGCTCGCTAAGGTCCGACAGAAGACTAATGAGAGCGTGATATAATATTTCAATAGGATTCTCGAATTGGGTAAAGAAATTGAGAAGGCCGCGCATCGGGAGAGGCGAGTTAAGGAGCCATCGAAGTTTTTAGAGGAACTGGATCAAGACTGTTTAAAATTTTTTGTAAGAGGTCTAAGGTGGAAGATCAAAGTAAGAATGGGCACATCCACGAAGCTGGACGAGGCCCGTACCCAAGCTATTGAAACCGAGCTAGATTTCGCTTACGCCTCGAATGAAGACGAATTAGATCCTTTCATGCAAAAGCGAGACGACGCTCGTCAAAAACCAAGGGAAACTCGCCGAGTTAACGTTATTGAATCAGTAGAAACCCCAACAATTTACCAATTCTGTAACGAAGACGGGCATGTCGCATCCAATTGTGTGAAACTTGTCCGGCAGATTAACGATCTCTCGAGCGATAGGAATAAAGAGGAACGTAGGGATAACAGTGGCACCAATCAGTCACCTGGATTTAAACTGCCCTATCGCGACGAAAGGAACCTCTGTGTCTCAAATCAAGGCGACTATGGGGACCGAGGTGGTGGATTTCCTTCAGGTCAGCAACGTAACGGCCCGAACGCCTAGAATAATTTTTATAACAGAGCGGGGCCTTATTGCAATAATGGTTCATACGGGAACAGTAATAATCGGTCTAATAATAATAGTTACGGTGGCAATAATTATAACGGAAACAATGGGAATTTCTACGGGAATAATCAACTAAGATTCCCTCCAAACAATGAACGTCGTGATAATTTCAATGGAAACTCCGGTGTTTCCGATCTTCAGGGTTTACTTGCTTTTACTGTAACAAGTTTGGACATATTAAAAAGAATTGTTATAATTATCAACGAGAAATGAGGGAACGTTTTTCAGCCTCGGGAAACGGGCAGGGCCTCTCACAGGCGGGCTACAGGGAGACGACCCAATCCCGCCGGGTTACAGACTCCCAGAACAATGACCCGCGATTTACGAAACAACGGTCAACTTAAATCAGCGAAATTGCGCGCCCACGGTGGAATTAGATATTAAGGCACATAGGAAGCCTCTATTGTTCATGTTCGATACCGGATCATCACCCAACGTTTTAAAAATTTCAGAGTGTGCCAGCATATATTTCCGATGCTGGCATATATTATCGATGCTGAAGAAATTATAATCCTACGCGGAATCACCCCTCATTCGATTATTACTTTAGGCAAAATACCGGTTGATTTAGATAATTATCAAATTTATTTTCACGTCGTTGATAATGATTTCCCGATATGGGAAGCTGGAATTCTGGGAAGTGAATTTTTCCAACAGACTAATGCTCGCATAAACTACGAGATTAACCATTTAGAGTTTTCGAATCAGAAAGTACCCTTCTTGTCCGGGAATCAGGTCTTTCCAAAGGATCGAAGACCTGTCCGCGTTTCCCGAAAAGAGGCATCGGCTCCTTCTCTTAAAATAGAGGGATCGGCAACTCTAAGGAACAAGGGAAATGATAATCCGTGCAAAATTTTCACAACTTCGACAAGGTTAAAAAAATCGCGAACCGCCGCTGTCACGAATGGTTTAGATGGATTCCAGTCCTCAAATAGTTTAGTTAGTTAGAGAATTTGAAAACAATGTTTTACGAGAGAACAAGGACACATGTCCTAAGGTCGCAGATGTTGGAAATCCGTTCGTACCTATCTCTACTCCCGCGAAAACAGATCTCAAACCGGTGACTCTCACGGAAAGTCAAACACCTATGTCGGTTCTAGGGGGAACTTCAATTTCTGATAAAAGGGGATTAATTGGGAAGAACTTCCGGTTAAACAAAAGTTTAGATAGGGTATCTAAGCTCTGCCATGACATTGTCGGAAGGTCACGTGCAAATCAGGTAGGAAATCTCAAGTGCATTGAGAACCAGGAACTTCTGGAACCAATGACCCTAGAGATAAAGGCAGGTATCTAAAACTCAGCGGAAAATGGTCTTAGTGATGTCAACGTTCGGGGTAAGGGAAACAGGAAGTTGAAACAAGATAAAACGACTTCTAATAAAGACCAAAGTGAACAAAGGCAAGGATGAAAAGGGGAGTGAATACTCAGAATCTACAAGGAAATGATTCTAGAGACACCAATAAACAGAAGGTGACAGTGTCAGGACAGGTAGATCCTAAGGATAAGGTATTCATCGTAAATTCGGTGAGGAGGTCTGCAGGTAGAAATATTGTATGTCGAAAACCCAAAGAGGGGTTGTTCGAGGATATCGAATCGAAGTTTGTAGTACTTTGGAAAAGAATTAAGTTGCCCCTTTGCGGAATCACAGAGTTCCGAGGAGGCATCTACAAGTAGAAATGATCTATTTCGAAAACCCACAGACAGGTTGTTCGAGGATATTGGATCAAGGTTTTGTAATACTGTTTTATGTCGAAAACCCACAGAGAGGTTGTTCGAGGATGTCGAATCGAAGTGTTGTAGTACTGTTGTATGTCAAAAACCCATAGAGGGGTTGTTCGAGGCTATTGAATCGAAGTTTTGTAATACTTTAGAAAAAGAATTAAGTTGCCCCTTTGCGAAATCATAGAGTTCCGAAGTGGCATTAGAAGGAAGTAGAGGCAGAGAAGTTAGCGATAATGGATCGCCTCCCCCCCCCCCTCCCCACATCTACCCCTGGAAGTTATACAGAATTTTGACGAGGAAAGTATTGTTCCTCGAATTTTTAGTGAGACTCGAAATAGTTTATGTGAAGGGCTCACTGAGGTAAGCCCAGTGTTTAGCAAAAGGGAAGTTTTGGCATCGAGTGAAGTTATGTCGCATACTCAAGAAGATAAAGTGGAAGAAACGAGTGAAAAGGAAAGTGTAAATATTTTTGATTTCTCCGAGTTGATGAATACTATAGAGGATATACGTCTATCGAGATGAATATTTAAGCGTCACCTTATATGGTCAATGCAGAAGAGACATCGTTAATCGAGAGAGTTGTTGAAGAAAACTCATCACCCTCCTTGGAAGAGGACTTGTTGGAGCCCCCAGAAATGCTTAGAGAGTGTGCCATTTCTATAGGTAAGTTATTGGATTTCGAATATAAGACGTCGGAACTCCCTATACTTACAGGAAGTCGTGAGATGCGAAGAGAATCAGAAACAGAAGATGACGAGCAATTTTGAGGATTGCCTTGTTTTATTGGTGTTGAAGAGGATTGTGAGACAGATATACATGACGCTTCAGGAATTTACGATTTACAGATGCCAAAGGTAAATACTGTGTTTATAATTTATTCATTAAATTCATTGGAAAAGGAAGTTCCAAGACCGGAAAGGGTCAAAGGAATGTTACGTATGAATCGCCTTAGTTCTGAAGAAAGGAAAGCTGTTGAAGATTTAATTGAAATATATCATGGACAATTCTTTATTCCAGGGAAAAAACTCAGCACGACGCATGTTATATAACATCGTATCTCGACAGTTACCAGTAGGCCAATAAACATTCGCCAATATCGTTTTCCTCCAGCGCACAAGGAGGAAATTAATAGATAAATTAAAGAATTTCTTGATGGAGGTATGATCGTACCATCTAATTCGAATTATAATACCCTCCTTTGGGTCGTTCCCAAAAAGGATGATAGTCAGGGCAACAAACGATATCGACTCGTGCTAGATTTTTGCGCTTTAAATGAAGCTAGTTTATCGGATAATTACCCGCTCCCAAACATTAATGAAATTTTGGATAAATTAGGAGGCTCGCGTTATTTCTCAGTATTCGATCTAGCTTTGAGTTTCCACCAAATACCTTCCAATCCGGAAGACCAACATAAAACTGCTTTTACCACAACTGCCGGGTTTTATGAATGGGCTCGTTTAATTAATACGGCTGAGATTGCAACTCCCATAGAAGATACGGGGCGTTTGGAAGTCTGTGAATACCTGGACGATATAATATTTTATGAGAAAACGATTGGGGAACACAATGAGAAATTTAGGCGCCGTATGGAACGTTTAAAGTAGGCAAATATTAAATTTCAGCCGGACAAATGCGACTTTTTACAGAGGCAGGTCGCCTACCTGTGTCATGTCATTAGCGAAGAAGGCGTTCGACCTGACCCTAAGAAATTAGAGGCTGTGCGAAAATTTCCAGTACGCAAAAACCTTAAAAATATTAGACAATTTTTAGGAATGGCTGGATACTATCGCTGATTTATTGACGGGTTTTCAAAAATCGCGAAGCCTTTAAGTACCTTGCTCAAACAGGACGTTGCCTTCATCTGGGGCGAAGCAGCTCAGAAGGCATTTGACACCTTGAAGGATAAATTATGCGAAGAACCTGTCTTAATCTATCCCGATTTCTCGCAACCATTTGTTGTGATCACGGACGCGTCTGGCTATGCCATAGGGGATATTGTCTCAGGGGCTCATCCGTCAAGATAGACCTATCGCATACACTTTATGTGTTCTAAATGATGCAGAAACGCGGTATGATACTTACAAAAAGGAAGCTTTAGCAATCGTCTATACCGTTAGACATTTTCGACAGTACCTTTTAGGGAATAAATTCACCGTAGTTACCGACCATAAGCCCCTTGTTTGGGCCAAGACGTCTCGAGATCCAAATTCTCGAATGAGTCGTTGGCGTATTAAGTTAAGTGAATTTGATTTTGATATTATTTACAAGGTAGGTAAAACGAATGTTAACGCGGACGCCCTGTCGCGAAATCTGATCGAAAAACCGATTCTAACAATACAGAAATATATTGAGTCGGATGATGTAATCACTCCAGATGCGCCTATACAAGATGTACATACCGCGGGATGTTCCGGAAATCCCACCATTAGCAGTCGCTGAACATGGCCAGGAGCTTAGGGGGAAGGCCCCTGTAAAACATGAGATTATATTGCCTTATGAATTAAAAGGAATTGCTATTAAAGTAGCTCAAAAGTTGATAAATAATAATTAATTAAAAGTTCTAAAAGTGCTTTTAATGCACCTGCTTTTATTGTTAGAAAGAAACCAGGTAGAGATGGCAAAGAACGGTGGAGATTAGTTATTGATTAAAGAAAACTCAATGCTCAGACTATTCAAGATCCGTATTTATTGCCAAATATTACAGAAATTTTTGATGAAGTTGGGAAAAATAAATATTATTCGAAAAATAAATATTATCAATCAAAGTGGTTTCGGGTTATCATCAAGTTAAAATGAGAGAATCTGATATAGAAAAAACGGCATTTAGTATACATCCGTTAGGTCGTTTTGAATGTTTAGTATTACCTTTTGGCTTATCTAATTCACCGAGAACTTTTCAGAGAATCACGAATACAGTTTCAGATGGTTTAGTTGGAAAAATTTTTTATTTTTATATGGATGATGTAATTATTTTTGGTAAAACGATCGAAGAACACAACGAAAGATTTAATATTGATGCACAACGACTTAGAGAATCGGGTATAAAATTAGAAACAAATAAATGCAATTTATTGCAAAAAGAAATAACTTTTCTAGGACATATCATCAGCGAAAATGGATTAAAAGTTGATGAGAAAAAAGTTGAAGCCATTAAAAAATTTCCTGTTCCTAAAACTGTTAAAAACATTCGAGAATTTTTCGGACTTGCAGGGTATTATAGACGATTTATAGATAATTTTGCAAGTATAGCAAAACCGTTAACTACTCTATTACAAAAAACTGTTGAATTTAAGTGGAATGAAGAGCAACAAGAAGCCTTTGACAAATTAATAAATGTTTTATATACTGCACCTATACTTCAGTTTCCTTATTTAGAGAAACCATTTATTATTACAACAGATGCTTCAAATTTTGATGTAGGTGCAATATTATCCCAAGGAGAGATTGGAAAAGTTAAATCTGTAGCATAAGGATCTAGAGTTTTAAAAGATGCAGAAAAAAGTTATCATACTTATGAAAAAGAAGCTTTAGCTATAATGTTTGCAGTGAAAACATTTAGAAATTATATTAATGGTAATAAATTTACTATAGTAACGGATCATAATAAGCCATCAGTTTCTTTAAAATCAGCAGATAATAATGCAAAGGTATAAAAATGGCGATTTAAACTTTTAGAATATGATTATGATATTCTATATAAACCAGGGAAAAAGAACGCCAATGCTGATGCGTTATCAAGAAATCCAGTTAAAAAGGCAGATATAAATGTCACAACAAGGGCACAAAAGGCCAGGGAAATTTTAAAGGAAAGGAATTTAAACAACAAATATATACTTACAAATGATATGAAACTACAAAAAATTAATGAACAGCGCGTTAAATTAAAGGAGAAAAAGTATAGTAAAAGGAAAGTTAAAAATAAGTCAAAAAATTGTGAAAATTCTATTCGGTTTAGAGAGGATAATTTAGTAAATATAATAATACATAAAAAAAATTTTTGTGACGCTGACACACAAAATGTATTTGAAGAGCGAAAAATTAAGTTAAATAAATATTTAAATTCTAATGAGATTAATATAGTTAAGTTTAAGAATAAAAAAATATTTGTATTATATTTAAAAGAAGATTTAGTTCAATTATTTGAATTATTAAAATAAATACTTGTTCAAAAGAAATTTTTTATGTTTAGTATTTCAAAAGATATTAAAATACCTAATATAAATTGCAATGAAATTGAGGAACTTTTACATAATACGTTTATAGATACTGAGATTAAAATTATAGTTTGTATGAATAAAATAGAATATGTTTTACCTGAGGATCGATCCAGTTTAGGTGGTCACGCAGGAGTAAATAGAACTTATAATAGAATTAAAAAAAAAGATATTCCTTATCCATAGCATCCATCTCATCTGATGAATTTGCATATAACCTTATACAAAAACCTGGTTACATCGCAAAATTAGCCGGTGAAGCAGTACATGCAAGCAAGAGCGCGCCGCACAGCTCGAATCGGGGAATGCTTTGAGTCTTCGTTGGAGGAACCTTGGATTTGGCCGCGAGTAGAATTGCTGATGGTGTTTCGTCGCCGTGCCGTATCACTGATACCGATAGCGGATAACTCGGCACGCAGTCTACTCCACCCAGCGGCCATTTGAGCGTCCAATGGATCATCCCAGTCCTTTCCCGAATGCCAGAGCTGTTGTATAAGGATCTTACCTACAATGATGTCTGGCGCGAGCCATCCAAGAGGGTCGTAAAGGCGCGCCACTTCTGATAGCACGGACCTATTGGTGAAGCGCCTGACTGTGAGCATAAAGTGACCTTGAAGGTGAAACAGTCTTGCCTGGGGCGCCACAGAAGGCCCAGAGTCGATACGGTATTTGTCTCCATGAAGTATCGGGGATTGGCGGCCGCCGTGTTGTCTGGCATCAAGGCGGCGTCATCGGCAGACCACTTATCGAGCTTCATACCTCCGGCTTTGAGGATGCCGATAAGTTAATCTCGCGTGTACAGGGCTTCTTCCAGAGTATCGCCTCCCACCAACGCGTCGTCTACGTAGAGGTTTTGTTCGAAAATCTGCGCTCCGATTGGAAAGGAGTCTCGTTCATCCTGAACAAGTTGCCCGAATTGCCTGGTATGGCGCGCACGCGGTTCCATAGACCACCGTCGTCATGCGGTAATACTAAAGCTCCTCGTCTGGAGATTTGCGCCAAAGGATGCGCAGCCAATTGATGTCATCCTGATGCATCTTGAATTGACGGAACATCTCCACTATGTCCGCCGTAAAGATGAGTGCAAAAAAACGCCACCGAGTCAGGATCGCTGAGATCTCGGCTTGCAACTTTCGGTCGGTGTAAAGGCAATCGTTTAACGAGAGCCTACTCCTGGTACTCTGAGAAGCGTTAAATACTACACGAATTTTACCATAGCCATCCTGCTTATATACAGCGTGGTGTGGCATGTAGTATGCGTCCGGCGTTGCTCTATTGTTGACGGGTACGAGTTCCATATGGCGTAGCTGTAGGATTTCTTCCATAAAATTCACATAAGCCTCGCGTAGTTTTGGATTTTTGTGAAGGCGTCTCTTCGTTTGAAGAAATCGGGAGGTTGCTATGGCAAGCGAGCCTGGTAAATGAGGTGTCTTGGAGAACGGTAATCTCAGAACGAAACGTCCGTCCTTATTCCGCGAGTAAGAGCGAGAAAAATGCTCCTCACACTCTTGCTCGGCTTGAGTGAGACATGGTTTGGAAGTGTGCACCTCCTCAACTTCCCAAAAGCGTCTGAGAGATTTATCCAGCGAAGAGGTTGAAGTAAAAAAACTGAGACAGCGAGCAGGTCTGAAAGAAGAATGGCTTTGCATGCGACCAGTAACTACCCATCTGAGAGATGTGTTTTGTGACACTGCTTGTTGGGGTGATCCTTGTAATTAGACCGGGCAATATGATCGCTGAGTATAAATCTGCTCCCAGGATGCAGTCAACACATCCAGGCTGAGAGAAATCTTCATAAGCGAGTTCCAGGTCTTGTAGATGGGCCCAGGATGATTCAGAACATTCGCTTTTTGGCAGCAAAGAAGTTAGCTTCCTCAGAATTATGGCCTCAAAATTAAAATTAAAATTAGTGTTTACCCTTGAACGTAGAACCAACTCAGTAGTGAACTGAGAGGTGAAGTTAATTTCGCCTCCAATTGCACCAATGGGTGTGGAGTTCCCTTTTCTAGAAAGAGATAGAGTTTGTGCTATGATGCGGGGCACCGCATCACAAGATCCCTCTGCGTCAACAGTGTTAGAGTGTGGTTTTCAATGCAGAAATCGCTACAGATAAGCTACAAGCATGAGATCAAGCAGATTAGGATGAGAAGCCAAAGCAGCAAGCGATAAGCTGATAGAAAACATGTATGTACAAGCTTTTTGAGACTATGCTTGTTGAAGCTTGGAATATACTCACTCTTAAGACGACGGACACCTGGCTTGGAGCTGGCGAGAAGTCTGGAGCTGCACCTCAGAATTTTTCTTGCACTGAATTTCCTTAATTTAGCCACGAAATTCACGCAACGTCACGCGGCCCGGTGTAGCTTGCCGGCAGCAGGGTGAGATCCGTAAACTAAAGCCGCGTTAGCACGCACCAATATCAAGCGGGGAACAGCGAGGCGGTGTGTGCACGGCAGCGACGGCTGTAGTTGTGGCCCTATCACCACGTGGTCGAGGGAAGGGACGGTCAGGAGGGCGTTTCAGCAGTCACGCCCTCTAACCGACGTCTCTTTAAATTCGAAAAAATAAGGGGAACAAGCCCAAGAATTGGAGTTGCACTCTTTCCACACACTGGGCGAAGGAATTTGCCTGTTAAGACTAAAAACTGCCGGAGAGTATGCGGCTTGAAGGACCAAAATGTGCACGCGCGAGAGCTGTTCTTTTTGTTGAAAAAAGGACAGAGATCGAACTAGTATTTCGAAAATTCACTTTCGAGTTTTATAGAACGCGGCGTGCTCGCGGTATGCTACCGAATGGAATCGGTTCGAGAGAAATAGGGGACACTCGCACAATCAAATACACTTATTTAAATAAATGAAAAATACTAGATTTAATTTACTAATGAGTGTGAATAAAATTGGTTGAGTGTAACGTATGTGTGGAAATTCTGAGCGCAAAAAAAAGAAAAGAAAAAATAAACGATAATAACCTTGAAAAATGATGACGTAGGTGCTCCAGACAGGTGCCGCGTGTAGATCGAAAAGAGGCCAAGCCTTCCTCAACTTGTATTTTCATTCGGCGATGAGGAAGTCGCGAGGGCGCGCCCTCCGGTGAGGCAATCGTTGACTAAGCTGCGCGAAATGTGAGCAGGCGCGAATAGTTAGTACCGCTACACTTGATAGATGATACAAAGCTATTGAAGAAAAGTATTTTCAACCATGAGCAATTTCAATTTCCAATTTTAAGTTGGAATAATTTATGTCATATCGCGCTGGGTTCTTATCAAATAAAACAAGCTGTATCATACTATGGTGAGCACGTCAATGCAAATGGAAAATAGATATGTTACGTGCTGGCTCCGAAAAAAATAATTTTTAGAGCCACACGTAAACTAGATTGACTGCACGAATGCTGAGTTGCAGCTCGGTACTTTTCCAAGGGC
>JAPYZA010006982.1:0-10536 GCA_030522685.1 Eupelmus azureus
TTTATCCAATTATTTATCGATTTACGTAGCGAGCAATGAGGTCGAGTCGAGAATGTTTCTTGAATACGTAAACGTAATTAGAGTCCTTAAGTCAAGTGCGAATGAAAGATTTACTCGTGCCTGCAGTAGGAAATTAACCAATTTTTCACCAAAATGAAGTACGGCATCGCTCTCAGGCATACCAATTTTTTTCCTCTCAAAAGAATTTTTCATCAAGTTTTTTTTTCTCACGAAATATAAAAAAATTTATATGACCAACGCAGGTTGTGATAAAGGTGTTTTCGAGGATTTATGAAGTCTTTTTAATAGTAGAAGAGAAACTGCCTCGACGACTGATTTCAAATTTGATTAAGTGTCTATGCTGGGTATTTGTTAACCTTCGCTGTACGTGATGCTTGAAGTACATTTATAAATAATATAAAATAAACAAATTACCTTGGCTATCAAATTAACTTGAGGTTATTTTAGTAGATGCTTGAATAAAATATAGTTAACAAATAACATGAACTTTTTTTTAAGAAAAAAGAGAATTCATTAAGTGTTCGTAGAGTAAACAACATGCATCGATACACGAATGTGTAAACTTGAAATTAAGAAAAGTTCCATAAAAATATCATAGATTTTTCGAAAAACAAAATAATAATAATAATAATTTTTTAAATTCAATTTAAAAAATTAGATATTTTATAATAATGCAAAGTTGCAAAAAATATTTCACTTGGACAGAAACACATTACCAAATGAAGATGTATTGTATTCACAATATAAATAGATTTGTATGAATATGAGAATTTCATTACATTTATCATAGTATTTAAAAAGGTAGACTTATTTAATGAGTAATCATCACGTACTTATTTTAATACGCACGTATTACTTTACAAATAAATGTCTTTACGATCGATGGCTAACTAATTTTACTGTATGTAACATTGTAAACATTGCTTTATAGATAGCATTTTTTTATACACTTATTCATAATTTTTTTTAAATCTTTATGTATTTCCCAAAATTACTTGTTAAAATTAAAAAACATTAAAATTGCATTCGCTAGATATATTTTATTTATTTACCTCTACATATTCGCATTTACTATCATGGATTTTGTTTATACGGGCATTTGCTTTTTTACAGAAAAGGACTGTACTATATCGATTCAGTCACTAATAAAGTATGAAGTCACAAATAATGTATAAATTTGAAAAGTAGATAATTATTTTAATAAAAAAGGAAGGATAATCGCCGCTAGTATTTTTCGTACAGTTTCGAAACGTGAATATACAATAGCTTCAATAGGATTGCTATTATTCTTAGCCACTTATTTTCAATAATTAAACAAATTAATTTTTTGCATCAAATTTTTTATTTAGAAAATCTTATTATTATCGACACTATCCAAATATGAAAAAATAAAAAATTAAAACATAAGCACTTTACAGTAAGTGATTTTTCTCTCATTCTTCGTAAGCTTCACATTTTCAGATTTAAAAAGCATCAAAAAATAAAGAGTAGACAAAAATCTACATTAAAATTAAATATTTAAATATTAGATACAAAAATAGCTTAAAGAAGATTGAATTTATTGTTCGGTTTTAAGTTTTTAAAATAAATGATGATTCTATTGATCGCCACGAACTAGAAACAGGTACCCACTTAGTTATTTGTAATAATTATAATTAATGTACGCGCCTCTGTTTAACAGCGTCTGAACTATTCTCGGGCAGCCTTTTTCTACTGCTATATACAATGGAGCCTTGCCGTTTGGTTTAGTTTTTATATTTGCATTAGCTCCGCACATTAATAACAGACCAGCTGTGGTAGGCGATCGATTGTTAATAGCGACTTGTAGCGGGATTATACCGTCGACGGTGATTGCGTTGACATTAGCCCTTGATTTTAGAAGCAAATCCGTGATTACGGTGTGATTTCCGTTGACTGCTGCGTGAAGAATCGTCCATCCAGATTCTGTTACCCGAGCGTTGACATTAACTCTGTCGTTCAGAAGTTTTTTGACAGTTAGCTTATTTCCTTGCTCGACGGCGAGGAGTAGAGCCATGAATGTGGATTGAGCCATTTCGAGAATTGTTTAAAAAATTTTAGTCGATGGATTACTAAAATTGTAATATTTGATTTTCTCTTAGATACTCTTCTTATGAAGGATGCTAAACTGTTAGTGAAGAGAGTTTAGATTCGACCTTATTTATATTGCATAAATTGAATGATGTTCCTATTTTTTTCTCTGTTGAGGCCTTTACGCGTTAAAATTCGACTCGTCCTTATATGTTAGAACGTCTTGCATAAAAGACTGTTTATATCACATTGATGTTTATGTTTTACATTATTGCATGAAAAAAATATTACTATATTGAGCTGTCAATATTAACAGTAACAGTAGCATATTTTGCTCAGTAATATATTTTGAATAAAAATAACTTTAGAAGGGATACTTTCAATTTAACAAGAAATTTTAAGGTTAGAATTCCGATTAAAAATCAAACGTATCGAGATTAGAAAAGAAACCTCTACTTTTGCTGAATCTAGGTGAAATTTTCATTCTACTGTGCGGCGAATCTAGATGAAGCGCGCAAAAAACTAACGACAAAAAAAGTGACCACTTTTGTTGGGTTACAATCGAACGAGTTTTACTACAAAAAGAAAGGCGACGAATGTCAAGTACGAGATTCAATTATAATAGCGTCTGTATCCATTCAAGAGTGTCTGAAGATTAAATGTTGAATTGGCGTTATTTCAAAAATTGCTTTCGAATTTTTATTTTTCTGCATCGACGAGCTTTCAATTAAAAATTAATAATCGATACTGATTTATTGGTTGAATAGGTTTTATTTATTTTTTTTTTTAATGAAAATTTTTTATTAAACAAGTTTTTTATATATAGCTTAGCAAAATAAAATAATACTAAAAACATCAACATTTCTTGAGGGCGGTTGAAATATATATGTTACATAAACAAAATGAATTAAGGCATCATTTAAATTGTATGAAACATAAACTCTGCGCTTTAAAACGAATAAGCTTTTATTTCAACATGACTATATTCTCGTGAAAATTACATACGCGTTATGACTTCGTAAATGAAAACGGAAGTTGATACATAAACGGGGATCATCTCGCAAATGCAGCGAGCGAGTCATACGAGTGATAAAGCTCGAACCATCAGCAGCTGCAGCAGCTGTATCTTATTTCTGTTTAAAGTATGTTGTGTGTCTCTGCAATATTTCCGAGAATTAATGGAGTATGCATAAATTAATGAAATATTTGCTTTTCAGATAGAATTTATTCTTTGTTTATATGAAGCTTTAAAATTATTGAATTATTTGTTTTTATTTAGTTTCAAATATCTGTAAAATAGACACTTTTTTGGTGTTAATATTAAAAATAAATAAAATAAATAAATAAATATATACTTGATCGAAAAATCAGCTAATACTTTTCGTACTGGAAGGATTTTTCGCATCATAAATTGATAGTCATTGAAAATTACAAGTGCGTATAGATATCACGAGTGTTTAAATATTAAGTATACTAGAAATCACGCGTACTTGCATGTATTTTCATGCTTATGATAAATAAACCTCAAATGTTAGCGATAAACAAAATCAATATAATTAAATTCAAAAGGATCAGTCATAGGCCGAGTTATTTTGGTAATAAAGCATATATGTATGAATATTACAATATTAAAACACTCATGTTAGCTATGAGTATACATGATATGCTATATATGTAGATAAATTTTATTTTATGAAAAAAATCATCCCGGTATTGAGCGTAAAAAGTATTAGCAGTTTTTATCTGTACGACCTATTCGATATAGTACACGTTAATAAAAGGAGTTTAATAGTTTACTATTAACAGACATGTTTCTTTAATCAATTTAATATTGTTTTCATTTAATACTTTTCAAAAACATAAAATTAATTGTTCTTTAATTTAAGAAAATTGAACTATTTTTTATCTCGTATTTTCTCTTTTCCGTACTGCTGACAATTTTGGTCGAGGATAGAAAATACAGCCATTTAAGTTTGTGCCAAGTCTACAAAATACGAATGACGTGGAGCCGAACAAGAAATTGACTATTTGCAATGAACTTTATTTTCCCAGTTCCTTTTCTCATGTAAAGGAAATGGTAAGAAAGCTACTTAAGACTATTTTAAAACATTCATAATTTTTTATGGAGAGACAAGTAAAATTGTAATTACGTATAATTTAAAAATCAACATCCTCAGTTAGAGCGGTGCTGACAGCTCTAGGGTTATTTTGGGATGATATTAATTGATATAAACGTATCATAAGCCAAAAATTAATTAACAACTTGACACAAACAAATTAACAGTAAATTAGACATCATTACTCAAGTCGCTCAATACGTTCTATAAAAACGGTAAACGTACATATAACAAAAAATATAGCCACATCTAATCCAGCATCAAAGAACGAAATTCCAGAAACTCCAACCACGTGACCCGTAAAAAAAAATAAACGCAATCAAAAGTTACTGCTGTGGAAAAAAAAGGAAAATCTTTTCCTTGTCGTGTATTCCCGACCCAATGGAGCCGAGTTGGCCGTTTGTTGATAAGCCGCATGTCCGTATTTGCGCGGACCCTACTTTTATCGGTCACGCTATATACTAACGCCGAAGGGAAATCCTCGCACTTCTGGTTTATATCTATATTGACGAATACGTGTAATATTTCCGAAACATTTATGTTTTCTTCGTGTTTAGTTTCAGAAAAAACGTTTGCATTTTTCTGTGTACTTACTGTTTTTATAGTTGTTTGTTTGTAATGTCATTTTGACATATTTTAAACTTAATAACTTGATTACAAGATCATTGTTATCTCATTAGACATTGCTTTCAGCTGTTATTTTAACTAAACGTCCGACTTAATCAAGAAAAATTTCTTAGAAAAGGCCTGTAAGTATTATGCACTCGAAAGAAATATACTCCACTCGGTGCGCGCGAATTAACAATACGCACCGCACGAGTGTCTAATTGCTGCAAGTGCTTGAAAAGCGAAACAACTAATCAGCAGAATCTAAATTCGAGCACCTTGCCCTCATTAAATTTAATTGCTGGCGCTGTTTGAGCTTAATGATTCTTTGCTAATGCGTTATCTCAACTATTTACTCTTCCCTTTGAATTATCACTATTTACACAAGCTTCCCTAAAAAGAAGAAAAACAGCCTGGCTCAAATTCAGAACGAAAATCCACCCTTCTACCTTCCTCAAAACCATTAAACTCAACCGCTCGTCAACGAACATCGCTCTTCCTTCATCAACCATCGCTTCCTTTATCCCCTCGCGATTTTCACCTCATCGAAAATCGATCGCCACCAAAGATCGCCCAGTTCATCAACCACTCGAACGGAGATGCATGTTTCTTTGTCGGCGGCGAGATGCGCTTTTGTCCGTCCGTTTCGTTTTATTGCGCAATTGTCGGGAAGCGATCGCGTTTCAATTAAAAGAAAAAATAGCGAAGGAGTTGCCGGAGGGGAGGGACAGAGGGGCGACTAATTAAGAGGATTGAACGGAGTGCTGAAAAGACGCGCGAGCTGAATGAAGATTGAGTTTTACTTGACCGATTGTTCTGTGTCAACGAGCTTCTTTTAAACTGATAATGCAATGGTACGCTTCGAGGGTTCTTTCACAAAGCTCTCTGAACTGGCCTTTGTCGGATTTTCTTGCTCGGCTGGGAGTTTTATCTTTTTCTGGTTTTGTGGGAGAGCTTTTTTGGGGTGATATTAATGTCTGGATGGATTTCTTTTTGAACAATTATACTTGGGTGATTTTGAACGGATGATCTGACCTATTTGAAGGGATGATTTTCGAAACTGGTTTGTTTTTCAGCTTTGTTGTGCAGTTTTTTAGACCAAGCTATCATTACTTGTTGTAAGAGAATAATTTGATTACGTTTTTTCTTTCTGGTATTCAAATAATAACTTAACCGTGTTTCTTCTTATAATGAGTTAATCCGATTTCTTAAAATCTAAAACATCGTTAAGCTAACTTGATTGAATTTTATACTCACTATGACTTAATTGGACTTTGAAAAACAAAACCGATAAACATCTGGATCAAAAGTTATGATGAAAAAAGTTAGCTCTTACCTGGTAGAGCCTCACCTCTAAATATACGACACGTAAACCAAAGTTGCACTCTCAGCTCCCTCTAAGACGTAACGAAATAAAAGGAAATCCAGCTTTTCTACTCTGACGCTATAAAAATAACGTCCAGAATTAGATGTGCAAGAGAGGTAAAAAGGAAACTAAGCAAGAAACCCAGTCGAGAAATTCCTTTACTCTGTTATGCGTCTCGATGCATCTTAAAAACTTGCTGCTCCTCGTCAGAACAAGCTTTGCATATAACGAGATTGTGGTGGGTAAGAAAATGAATTGAAAGAGAGTTTTTGAAATGAAGGAAGTAAAATTGAAATAAAAATGCATTATTAAAAAGTGTTTTAATGAACACCTTTTTGTTCGAATTTTTATGAGGAGATACAATACATTTCGAAAAAACATTAATTAAGTTTAATCAGTATAATAGTAGTGGCTATACGTATTTTAATATTATTATTCTAAATATAGATGTCTGATAACATTTTGTTCCATAAGAAAGTTTTATAATTTCAAAATTTTCAATAAAAAGATCTCTCCATAATTGAAATCTTCACTGCTAACAGTATTAAGTTGTCGATTGAATAATGGCTCAAGAAGCGAAACAAATAACTATTTGTCCTTACAAATCGTTTAGAAAGATTAAGTTGTCCGAATTCAAATATAAAAAAATGTCAATCTCATCTTTAAAAATATTATCCTTCTGAGCATTTAAGCCGATAGAGGCGGTAACAATAAATGTCGACTCTGGGTTACATTGCGCTTTGTAGTGACCTAAAGCGAATTGTATTTTCGATTCAGCAGATTACGGTAATCGGATCGCTCGTTGCGTGACGAGTTATGTCTTTTTTTACACAATATTTCTAGCCTCGTCGACGAGGCTCGAGCTTCTCGCGTTAATGTCAACACACTCCCGCAAATGGCAGCTTGACGTGTTTTTTCTTTGTCTTTTATGGTGAAACGTATACGCCGTAAACTATCCTATAACTTTGAACAAATCTTTATTTCTTAAAGATTTCATGTATTTTCTAGCAGCTTTTGTTGAAGGTGATTTTTTATAAAATATCTAAAAGGAGATATTTTCATGCTATTATTTTAAAGATATCTGATCAGATCTAAGATAGCAGTAAATAAATGTTACTTAGGTTTAATGTGAAATTACAATTCATTCAACAAATATTCATTAACTTGCAAGATGTTTATTTCCATTTAAACAAGATTTTGTTTATCTACGTTTAAAATGAAATGAACTCTCACTCATTTGATCTTATATCCATATTTTACTATTTTAATATACATCAATGTTTAGGTTATCTGCAACGAGTTTTTTTTTAAATTTCAATTAGAATTTCACTAATCAAAAAGATTAGTAGAATAAACATAGATTGATATACCTTTTCTATCGATTATCTTCAGTTTGATTTTCAATTTAGAAAAATTCATCATTTGTTAATAAATTTCAATGTCTTTTATTTCATTAGTTTAATCATAAAAACTTAATATTATTGTATGAAAAATTATGTTTTTGAGACTAAAAACTAAATGTTTTATTAATTTTATATATTTGCAGTAAAAAAGTATTCCATATCATAAAAATATTATTTTTCAATAATCTTACAGTAATATTTTTAAAAAGATATAGCGATATTTCACGTTATCAAATGAAAGTCATCTTCTACAGAAATCTTCGGATACCTTATAAATTCTCTTCCTTAACTTAACTTTTAGTTACCATCAAATGTCTTCAAAGATATTTTCTTGACATCTTATTTAAAGTATTTTTCTAGTAATTCTTACATATTTATGTAGCAGGTTAATTAAAGATTCGAATGTAATATTATTTTTATTATTGGCTATGACTTTTCTAGAAAAATTTCCTAGAAGCTCGAAATAAAATAATTTTCCCACTAGTAGTAAATTCATAAACCAATTTAGAATAACATAATTAGGAGTTAGATGCACATTATTTCATTAATTTTTGACACTGTGACAAACAATTTGTTCGCTGTTTTCATTGTTTCGATAAAATAACTTTGGCTGTCGCGTTTACATTTTCTCATTTAAATTTTGATGTCAAAGCAAATGCAATTAAACGTTGAAAGCTCGAAAGGGAAAACTAATTAATTACTAAAATATTGAAAATTCATGAATAAATTGTCGTTAACTTATTTATGCGTCGCAGGCATGAAGCGGTTAATTAAAAAGTTTATTATAAAGTTAAAATCCTGCAGTTAAAATAAAACTCCACATCATTAGAAACTCATAAATAAACTAATTTATTGATTATCATTCTAAGTACCAAAATAAAGTAAAATAATTTACTCAATCAACATTACTTAATCAAAAGCATCCCCTCAACATTCTCACTAATCCACACCATTAACCCACATACCGCAACCAAAAACATTAACAAAAATTAAATCGCGCATTCCCCCAAGCTAATCACCTCCTTATACAAAATAAAGAAACCGCGGCCATTATTACACTTACTCCCGACCGAAAAACAGCCCTCTTTCACATTCTGTTATTTCCGCTTCATTACATCCGGCGCCCTAACCGCCTCTGCCCCAGTATAGCCCCAGATATACCAGCGTGTGCGCAGCCAACGATCGCTTGCGCGTGCGAGCTTCCGTGCCATTAAAGCGATTTCACAATGCGCTCCGTCTTTTGCGCGCTGGGCTTTGCAGCGTCATCTGTCCCGTAAAAATTGTATTCTTTTTTTTTTTTAATTTTGTCGTAAGGTTTTTTGAATAAATTATAAAGGATTGAAGATTTTATTATTTTATTATCTATTTACTTAAAATATTTAATCGCAAGATCAACGAAATAAAACCCAACCTGTATATATAGCATACAGAGCAGTACATGCACACAGGACGATGCACATTGTGGAATCGCTCTTAACAGAATACAGATACAATAAACGCGCTCTCTCGCATCCCTAACCTTCTACTTGGCTCTGCGCGCGGCTGTTAACGGCAGCGTGCGCGCCGCAAGTCCATTCATCGCGCCCGCGCCTTCGTCCTCTCTCTCTCGCTCTCTCTCATTGTTACGCGCTCGCCTGGCGCCCGACGTGCATAGCTCTATATACGCGGAGTGTCCTCGAAATATCGCTCGAGTGGCCGCTGCGCTTTCGGACATTGTGGGAAAGATGGAACCTGGGGTGTCTTGGGTGTTTAGTCGGTTTGGGGGTTAGTTGATGGGGTTTTTCGAGGTTGGGTATAGGAGGGGGTGACTGTTGGATTCCCCGAGGGGTTTTTTGGGTTTGAGGGATGTTGGTTGGTATTGATTGCTTTTGATGGATGGTTTGGGAAATTTATGGTAATTTTTTTGATAGAGTAAGGGTTTTGTATTTACGTATGTTATAAATATTTATTTTTGTTTGTACAGGAAATAGCTTTGCACAAGCAGGTGTAATTTTTGTAACGGTAGGTGTTTTTGATAAATGTCGATTATGAAACTAGAGTATTTAATTTTATAGAAAATAAATAAGGTTTAGAGGGACATCTTTCTTGAATTAACTAATCAATTGATTTATTTTACATTGTTTTGTTTCCGTATATAACTTTATTTAGAATTTCATTAAAATAATTGAAAGACCTATTTGATCATCTGACTTAGAATTCTTGTATATTAAATCTTGACGATGTGAGCTAAATGTTTTTTATTTATTTTTAAGGCCTTAAAGAGATTATATAAATATTTGACATATCAGCGATGAAACTGAGGAATTATTAGATCTCGGAGATTAAGGTTTTTGCAGAGAAATTTAATTACTACGACAAAAGACAGAGTGAATTTATCCTTATTTATTGAACTTAGTATATACATTCTAAAGCGAATGTATGTACATTTACTTAAGTATATTAAATATTTGTAGTGCAATGTTTTCAAAATGAAAATTCTACAAGTTTTGCACCTACAAAAATTATTATACATCTCCCTAAAAGACCGTATCTAACAGTGTTGGTTTTAAGATCGCTGGCGTAGATTAACTGCAATAAATACATATTATTAAAAACCATTCAAACCAATTGATCAAAAAGATAAGCTCAGTCACACTGACAATTAACTCAAAAAAATTTTCCACATTTTCCATACTCAAACAACAAAATAAATACCTATTATCCCTAAACACAGAAAAACCAACGCCCTTAAAAAAAAAGCCAAACCCCATCTCCAAACCCAATAGCCCACCCTCGCCACACCGCCAGAACCTCGCCGCGATACAGAAAAAACCCGTACTAGCCGGAACGAGGGGGTGAGCTAGCAGAGCGCCGCGCGCGACCCTCAAACACGCACTGTGTCAAGCAGCAGCGCAGCAGCGCCGGCACTCTGCACTTCTCCTCCCTGCACACACGCATGTGTAACCCACCGTCCATCAAGAAAAAAAAAAAGAAT
>JAPYZA010006983.1:0-11477 GCA_030522685.1 Eupelmus azureus
TATGTTTTTAGTTTTTGAAAAATAAATATGAATTTATTTAACATCTAATTTAATTTTGTATTTATATTAGTAATTTAACCTCTTAACTGGCAGTGGATCATATATGTACAAATTTGAATAATTTTGGTGATTCTCCACGGATTTTGACCAAATTTGGTATGCAATTGTCATCGGGGTTCCTGTAGTACTCGAAAACTGTAGTACTCGAATTTGAGAAATACCTTATGCAATGACCTGAGAGACCCTGAAAAAATTTGTTGTTACATAAAATTCAAAATTTACATCTTTAACCCCTTTTTAACTCCTTCGGAGTTCCATAAGCCAAAAACAACGACGGGAATGAAATCGGCGACCTCAAAAACCCCTGTATACACTATAGTTTTGTATAATTATATGTAGTATTTGCGGCTACCAGTTTTGGCACGAAAAGTTATAAATACTTTGCCAGTTAAGGGGTTAATGAATTATTTTTGAAAGGTCATTATATTTACAATATTAAAATCCTTTTATGCTAAAGGGCACTTAAAACAAAACCAGTAATATATAACTATGGAAGTAGCGTCGAAAATCCAATATCACTCTTCAGAATTTACAAAATTGCAAGGAAAAATGCACTTCCAAGAGATAGATCGTCAAAAGCCGTTTGGAAGGATTTTATGATTTTTACAAATAAGTTGTGGTTATTTATTATATTACATATCCTGTTTCATTTTATACCGGCTTGTATTGCAGATGCGGCTCTTTTTTTATCCGGCAAAAAACCAATGTGAGTACAATTCAATTTGCATAATTAATCATAAAAACTTGAAGGTCTCTTAGTTGATACATCATGTTCATTACCAATATTTCTTATTTCAGAGCTTTACGGAGTTTTTGGAAGTTAACCAAAAATTTAGATAAACTTCTTTATTTAGGCAATGGCAACTGGAAAGTTTATATGCACGAAACTCTCAAAGTTATTGATCGTCTTAATCCCACGGATAAACAAATATTTGACTGTGACATACGCATTATGGGTTGATAACGACATTAATTCTAGGTTTCTACTATTTTGTTTTAAGATTCATCATTGGAATATATTAGTTTTATTAAAATATTTTTATAATAACTTTAACTTAAAATAGTAGCTTTGTACATATGTTCTGCACTCCTCTCCTTAATTTACTATAACTAAATCATAAACATATCTCGTGTTTACAAGCAAATATCAATACTCTGTCTCTATGGTCAACTATATGTATATCTAACGTAAATAGTATCAGTCGTTTATGTACGCAGACGTATGTACGTATTACATTCAAGTTGATTGAGCAGCTTTTTTTTAATAATAATTGTCCTTTCTTAAAATTGCAAATGATACAAATAGGTATTAACGATGGCAATGTAATTTTAATTTTTTCTCATTAATATTTTGTTTACAAAGTTTAAATGCCAGTTTTTACAAGTTAACAGAAACGTAGTTCTTCTTGTGCATAATTAATAATTACTACAAAAAATTTGTTCTTTTCACGAACAAAATATTTCATAAATCTTGTTGAAAAATGTACCATAAATCACGCACAATAACTGTCAAAAACAAAATACATTCAATAAAATCATGATTCCACAAATTTTTTAGATCCCACCGTCACCATACCTTCATCATAACAAATCGCATAAAAGAAAGAAAAAATTAAATTTATCCTTTCAGAAATTTTACAAAATCACGTCCATTGCAATCTTCGTGTAAACAATCTACTATATAAACAAGGCCCCGAGTCATCGACATTTCCCATTTTTATCAAAAAAAAAATCCGGTTATTTTGACGTCAATGACAAATTAATAATCACAGATTAATTATCAGAACCAGTTTGTATGCGTAACGAAACATAAGAATTATTATGATTGTACAATGCGTTTATAATGATACGGCACCGAGTTTCTTATCATTGCTGGAAATTGAATATTGCGGATTCTCACGCTTACACAGTGCAAGCGTTCATATGCGATAAGGAAGCTGCTGTCTTTATTTTTTATTGACACTATAGATTCTTCAAGTTTTTACGCGCTAATCATATAATTTAAGGCGATGTTATCCAATGATTTATTTCAAACTTTATTCGAGTCATACAATAGTACTCAAACGAGTCGCAAAAACTCAAATCTAAAATTCTATCACGCGAAATTATATGAAAATCATCATCATCAAAAACGGCAACTCAGCCAGCCAACGCATCACTCTTAAAGCTCTCTTCGAAACTGGGCTAGCTTCCAAAACGTAAGCGTGCGCGTCCCGGCGCAGCTGCGAATTACAATAATAACGCGCGCGACCTATCGTGGAAAGTGTGTATTGCAGGTCGAGCCGCGACGTCACGAGTTGGCCTTTTTCAACGCGATGACGTCAGTTTCATTAAGGCGATTTAAAAGCGGTCCGTGCCTGGTTATTGATAGACGTGAAGTCAGTGACTTCCGAGATTTGGAGCGCTTTGGGATTGAGTAATCTTAAGCGAAGCTTTGGTTGCTGTTGAGATTGAGGGCCTTAAAAGTGTTTCCTAAAAAAAAGGAAAAATTTAATGAGTCACGTTTTGATTAGTTTCAATAGGTTTTAATAGGGAATTTGCAACATCGCTGCTTTGATTCTCGATTTACCTGTAAAGGCCACTTTATTGAACCAAGTGTTAATACAGAAGAATGAAAATAATTTAAGCCCGTCTTCAACGAGTAAAGACGTACACCTTACACTCACAGAAGAAACCAACCAACGAATCCACAATTTATCATCCACCTGCAATTCCCATAAATCCTCCCAAACTAAACAATCAATTAGCATTCCCAGCCAGTGACCTCTCTTATCGATCCACCTTCTAGTCCTAAAATTCAATACCCCATACTCAACTATCTATAAAAATATAAAACACCGTATACCAGGTCACGACTTGGTAAGCCTCTCCGCACGTATAAGAATAGATTTATCGAAGTGAGCCGCGAAAAACACGACGTCTTACGACAGAAATAATTTTCGCGCCGATATCGTCGTTAGGTTAATCTGAAAACGGATCCGAAAGGTGAGAGTGCAGCAGAAGCCAGATGAGCTCGATGCGTGTATCGATTTCGTTTCGCGCGCGCGCGATTGAAATATATACATATACCACGTGTTGCTCGCGTCGTGTTAGGTAAGCTTATTTTTATTTTATCCGACAAGATGAATCGGTGCGTTACTGGCTTTTCAGTTTGATGAATTTATTGGACATCGCGAGCGAATTTTTATGAAGCTTATGTGAAAAACGTGGATTATTTATTGAACGTCGATAAAACAGATAACTCTGTTGGTATAAGCGCGCATCCTTAAATCTCGAAAAGTTCGATATTTACTCTCGAGAAAGAGTTTTTAATCTCAGCGCAAATAAGCGATTCTAACTTACTGATAAATGCTGACCGTTTTCAAAATTACCTAGCGCTTGTTTTAAAAACAAACAAGAACGCTCCGGGCGTTTAACGAATTCCGCGCAACAGTGTACATGCAGCAAGTTGCGTTTGATTCAGGATTTTTCGTTAAAAGCTTTTAAGACTTTAATTATAAGACTCTGCGTGGTCTAATTATCATTCGCGAAGATAGACTGTGCAGCATTTTTGTTTCTGTTCGAAATAAATATAAATAAATCATCGAAGTTTGTCTAACAAAGCAAACGCGCCGCAATCGTTAACTTACCCCTCTTATCGCGCATAAATCGAGAGACAGACAGGCTGTCGAGTCGGGCAATTAAGTTTTCTTTTTATCTTATCGTTCAGCTTCGACGGAATTGGCGAAACTCAAAGTTACGTACAGCACGCGTCCAGCCGGACTTGCTCGTAGACACTTTAAAAATGAAGCGATAAATGCTTACCGAGATAGCAAAGTATACGGGACGATTTCAGCTTATCCCAATAATTTCAATCAAAACGAATCGGCTTCTAGATATAGTCTAATCTATTCTAGTAAATGATTGCAAAGGAAGAAAAGAGACCATCTGAGAGAACTCGCGAATTTATCTCTCCGAACTCCAAAGTGCACGGAGTAAATTAATTTGAGGAGGGCAGTCATGAGATTCATATCTCATCGGTTATCAAGACGTTCGTTTACTTATATATATCTGTGCTTGTATAAGTGCCTGTAAACGTGTGTGTTATGTGAAGGTTTCCTTCTCTCTTTTTTTTTCATGGATAACCTCTACTGTATCGTCGAATTAATTTTAGTCGGTAACTGTAATTTTTGTTTGTAATTTAAAAAATTTGTTTTTTAATTATTTTTGAAGTTTGATGCAAATATAATCTGCAAATCAGTTGACAATCAGTTTAATTCAGGAGCTTTTTATAGTATCATTGAACAGTTTAGTAAGTAAGTGTTTATATTGTTTACATTTCATAAGTGACCCATCGTGTCCATCACGAACATCACAGTGTCTACATCTATATACAAGAAGTAAAAGAAACAAGGATATTGTTTGCCTCATGATACGTGTTCATCGACGTCTCGTGATTCTCGTGGGCTTTGTAAATAGTGCGACGAAAAATCCATAAGAGTGCATCACTTTGTTATCGATTTAGTGGGGAAAAATTGGTCTTTAGTGGCTGATAACTTAAATAGTAAGCCCGCATTGATTGAGAGCGACGTCACCATAACTATTTGTGACTATTAAGGTAAGTTTGTAATTGGATCTGAGATGGAGTTTAGTAGATTTTAACCTCTTAAGAAGAGGATCATCTGAATTATCTATAGAACTATAAAATTAAGAGAAAGGAAGTTTTCCGTAGTCCTATGTAGAGCTTCGGAAAGTAATATCTAAAGAAACAAAATTTCGTTTGGGGATTTATTATGTAATGTTTGACATGCTTTTCTTTTTATGTATATAAACGCATATGCTCTAGCATAAACAAGACAACTTTACAATTACTCCAAAAATTGCGACTAAAAAAGGGTCCTTCCTTTGACAGATATATTTAGCTTTGTTACATTTCAAAACGTTTAAGAACCTAATTTGACTGTCATTCTTTACGTCATTAATGTCTGGAGATTTCTCGGAGTGAATTCATATTTGTAAGACATTAATTCTGCAGTAAAAATATCCTACCCTATTTAGGTGCAATCTTCGCAAAACTCGAACGTAAACGAAAACAGCAGTGAGTCTCACTCTGCACGTCTCTCACGTTTATCTATAAAACTTCGCTTCTTAAAACAACCTATCATTCATGCGATTTTTTCAGACGAACCATCAGCTGCTTTTATTTACCGTTCGTCCAGATTTCCCTAACCTTGTTTGCTCTTTAAATCACGCGCAGAAATCTATGTTGAGAAAAAGACGTCACTAGCAGGTGCTGCTTTTTACGCAAACGTCTGCGGTTTAAGCGAGTTCGACATGGATTGATCTGTGTACATTTGTACCTAGTTTTTGTATTACTTGAGTTTATTCTAGTCGGCAAGTTTTCACAATCTTCATTGCGGGGCTACTTTAGCATATTTTGCGGTAATAGAACGCGTAATTATTTTAAGCTATATAAAGATTTTTCATTTTAGATACTAACTATTTGTTCGCTAATGAATTCCGTAACATGATTTCTTTTTTGCAGAGTAAAATCAAAAATATTTGAAGCATTTCAAGTAAATTTGGTTTGAGCTATAAAGAGCTTTCTGCATTTCAGAGCATTACGTAAATGAGTTTTTGAGGCCACTTATCAGAGTTATAAATATTCTGACACTGACTCATTCCGTACCTTATCTATGACATTGCGAATTACTTCATTATATTTTCGTAGAAGACTGTTGAAACACAACATTATCATCTAGAAGTATAATCATCATTTAATTGAAATTATCAGCTCCTATTATTAAAGTGCGTGTAATAGTAATAATAACAAACATAAAATCAATTTTTGTTCGTTTTTTTTTCATCAATCCAGAAACAATAATACTTCTAATGGAAATCAATCGACCCCACAAACTTTCAACTATCAAGGAATTGATTGACAACATTTACAGTCGATGTTCTAGTCTCTAAAAAAATTCTCCTTGTGAAACCCCTCCTTGAGGCTCTGTTCCTAATTAACTCCAAAGAATCCTTTAACACGACCTCTAACGATCCTTTCACGAACCTATAAATATAATTTAATTGCTCGCCCACATAACTCGCTCCCTAATTAACTAACTCGGCAAAAACGCTCGAACAAAAATCCTTTCATTAGTCTCCGCTTTTCATTCGCAACTTCAGCTGGTCCTCCCTTAACCATTCAATAACGACCCCCCAGCCCTCGTCCTGTAATTAAATCATCCGAAGGTTAATACCTTCTTCCTCGATGAAAAGGGATTGGAATGAGCGTCGAGAGTTCGGCTTTATATTAAATGAAAACTCGCGCCTGTCTATCAATCAATCATACATAAAGAAGGAGTCTACCAGGGGATAATTTAATTTCGGGGGTGAATACAGTGTAAAACCGTAGGTGTCCACGCAATTCTGATCAATCAATGGGATAATGCGACGAGGGGCCGGGTTTTCTCGTTTTATTGGATTAGAAAGGGTCAAGGTGGCGCTTTTAATTGAAGCAGAACGTAGTTTTTAAAGGAGTAATGTCTTTTTTGTATGAGAGAAGGAGAGAGAACGAAGTGGACGTCAGCGAAGTCAAAGAAGCGAAACGGCCGAGTCCGAACCGGATACGGACTGTGTGTAATAATAAACATTTCCGAGCGTAAGTCCATATTTCCTCTTTCCTCCTTCTGCGCGGGCCGCATTGAAATTGATGCTCGGCAGGTCACATTGTAAGTGTATAATCATCGATCGTACGTCTGCGACTAGCCAGATAATCCAAATTCCCAACTCTAAAATACAGTCAACACTCGGAAAATAGTCAGTCCCAGCTTTATCAAATCCATCTCTTTCCTGACTTCACTTGCTGATAATAGTTGAAAAAACGAAAATACACCGTTACGCTTATGCAGCAGGAGCACAGCGATGACATGTAGCGTAGGCTTGCAGATTTCGCGGGGCCTTATATTCTATACTCGCTTCTGCGAGTCGGAAGCGGATGTCGGCCAGCCGGCTGCGCAGAGCACGTGCGCGTTTCTCTCTCCGCGTATATATATTCATATATGAATGCAACTCCTCACGTGCTCGCACGAGCCTTTATATACTTATACTTGGTTTGTATGGTTATTTTTTTTTTCTTCGGTGAGTGCTGAGGCTGGGATTTGTTGTTTGTGATTTGGGCTTTATAACGTTGTTGGGTTACTGTAAGAGCTTTTAGTAGAATTGTTTGATCTTACAGCGATAAAAAGCCAAACGAATTGGATAGTTTCAAAATTAAAAAAATTTAATTTGAAATGCGAAATTCGAAAATTTGCAATTGTTTATTTAAATAATGGAAACCACCAAAAAAATGCACATCATGCATACATACACCTAGTTAGGCCTAATTAAATTCAACTACTCGCGTAATTCTACCCCAAGCCACCCAAGTTTGTACAATTTTATCAATTATTTTCTTTGCAAATCCTTGATTTATATCGCTATCTTGTAAAGTTCCGCGGTTCCGGCAATAGCGATAAGCTGACGTCTCTGACGCACACGACGATTGTTATTTCTCTTCGAGGTGTGCTCGTGTGCCTCGCTGTTATCTGATTACATCTTCGCGACTCTACAGCCGCGATCCCCGCCCTAGAGCCTATGCAGGAAGTGATATTATTTTTTATATTTAAAAATTCAATCATACAGCAACTGTTGCGTGCTATTTTCTTTTTATATATCTATAGCTTAAAAGTAGACGTCATTCTACAATAATATAATAATCGGTCGATCGAAATCATTGACTTTTTAGGTAACGCCAAGCAGCTCGAGCTCGTGTTTAGGTTTTAATAATGCGGGCCGAGTATATTAGTAGTGTATAGAAAAGCTACTGCGGCCCTGGGGCTAAGCGCGCTGCAGCGCGAGTATATTTCTGTCTTGATGAAACTGTGTGCGCGCTCTGCGCTAACTCTGCAGTTGAACCTGAAAGAGAAGTTCGCAGCGTGGATATATTGAGAGAATTATGTACGCGAGTTTTTGAATTAAAAGTGTTTGATTTTTTGCTGAGGTTTATCTATGCTTTTTTTTAAATTTAAGGAAACTGTCGTGCCCACTTTCAAATAAAATCAAAGTACAATCATCAGTTTTTAATTAAAAACATTAGGCCAATCAGCAGAGATAAAGTTTTCTCAAACTGTAGTCAGGCCTTATCGAATCTAACACACATCTGTTCTGTCCCTATGAGAGCGATTCCATATTATGTTCCGTACTACGTTTCGTTACCTCAATAATAGATGACAAAATATTCGAAATTTTATTATTTACAAATTTCTCAAATTAGTCAAATTTACCAAAACCCAACTTCTCAATCAAAGAAATCAAACCTAAACTCCAACCAAACCAGACCCACCAACGGAGCATATCCACACCTACAGACATCCACACGTAACGCACTATGAAACTGCACAACCTCGTGTCTTCTGCTCGCTCGCCTACACAGCGCAGTACCCACACATACGCACTTGGCGCGAAAGAGCGAGACATACACCTACTAAGTACCGCTGCTCTCCTCTAAACTTTGCTTTTCGCCGGTGCTGCCCTCGCCCAGATAGACCAGACTAACTCGCGCGCGCACACACACACAGGCGTCGTCACGTTGGACCAGTGCGCGCGCTCCTCGCCGTCGTCGCCGTCGCCATCCTCGTCGACGAGCCGTGTGCTGCTGCAGTCTTGGCAAGAGACACGCGCAGAGAGCCACGAGTCGTGCGCGAGTGTGTGTGTGTGGGTGTGTGTGTGTGTGTGTCACGAGGGCCGTGCGCGAGAGAGAGAGATTCGCGGCGAGAGATTTTCCCGTGGCAGCTTTAAGGGCAGAGTGTCGCGGAAGGTGCGAGGAGGTGGAAGAAGAGAGTCGCCGAGGGACTGTGCAAAAGCGTGGGATCGCCGAGCCGGATTTTGACGGGGGACTTGGCGCTGGCAACAGGTAAGACAGTGTGCGTAAGCTCTCTGGAGAGTGTCTGATCTAGATTTGCGCGAGTGCTGCGGGGGAGCGCGACGTTAGCGCTGAGGATGGATGTTGACTGATTGGGAGTAATGTTTGTAATTGAAGATTCAGTCCGCGCGCGGGGTTACGTCTGCGCGATTTGTCTCTGCGGTGGAATAGGACAGATGCGAAAAATGAGACGGACCCTAAGGAGAGGCGGGAGCTACGCACGCACCTGGGATTGATCTACTGAGAGAGACAAGAGAGAGAGAGAGGGAGAGAGAGAGAAATGCACATGCACTCCTCTACCGGTAGCCGCATATCTGCACGTACATATACGAGCACGATAGAGAGAACCGCACGCGCCGTGCCAGACGACGGAGCGGTCCACAGTCAGCTGATCGCTTGCGCGCGGCCTTTTTTTTCTGCCTCCTCGTACAGCTCCTATATCTTACTCCCCATATAACCTGCCCCTCTCCCATCTCTCTACTCTGCAATGTTTATTTTCTCCGAATTACGATGAGAAAAGCGCGAAGCGTCTCGTGACGCGTCGCTTATCTCTCCTCTCTCTCTCTCTGTCTCGCTCTCTGGCTCTCGGCAAAGTGGATGAGGTAATATATAGGCGGGCGGCCGAGCGCACACGTGGATCGAGCAGAACGGCTGCTCGTGTGTGGGTGATGTGCGCGGATTCGGCGCCTGCGCGCGCAAGCCTGCCAGTAATGTATATATATACATAGGCGAGAGAGCGCGGGCATCGACGCACACGTGCTATGCAACACCGCCAGTTAGTCTGCCTAATGGCAGGGGCTGTGTAGCTTTGAGCTTGACAGAGTGCTTTTGGGATAAAGATGCGAGAGGGTTGTGTTATTTGGTTTTAGATATAAAAGGAAGGTTTTGAGGGGTTTGAGGGAGGACTGAGAGATTGGTTTTTTTGGGGGTTGATGGAGTGGGTGATTTTTGTTAGCGATTAGAGGTTTTGGTTTTTCAGTTTTTTTTGTTGAGATTATGGGGTTGGTGAAGGCTTTTGTGCATAGAGTATATACGAAAAAAAATTTTATTAATTGTAATACATAATGCCACTAATTAATCAATCTTTTTAATTAATTTTTGTATAGAAAAATGTTTACATACTAACGTAATTTAAAAATACACGAAAATCTTTTTTAAAATTTTAAATAGTGTATATTTCTAAAATTTTATTACTACAACAGCCTTCTCTATAAGGAAGCACGGTATCGTTGATCATTCAAATGCTAAATTAAATTCAAAGTGCAAAATAGTCTTAATACGCCCACCCAAACCTAATCGAAAACTCGTTTCCGTTTAAATATGCGTAAAACGTTTCCTCAATTAGAACCATAATCAAATTTAAAAATTCGATGCTTTTATCATTTGATACGTGCTTACCAGCGCGTCAATTCAGCCATTGTGACGAGAAAACCTGCGCGTTTTATGGTAGCACTCCGTGCGGGTCGATTGAATTTTACTACCTGCTGTGAATCTCTCGAAAAATGTTTCACTGTTCGGTCAAGTCCGGACAAATCCGGTCGATGACATAAGTTCACACTTTATGTTGGCCATTGAACGCAAGACTTATTTGGAGAAAAAAAGGAAAGATTCGGATGTAGTTGGAATTTTTGAATGGTTGAAGTATTAGATGCAAATAAGATATTTCATTGTTATTTGACGAAATTTAAATAATATAAGGAAGTTTTTATGTAGAAGAGTTATTAGTCATTGGTATATAGAAAAAAAAATTAATTGTTTAATTAAAAAAAAACTGATATTATCAACTTTTTTTTAGATTTGAGTATCGTGTAATCAAAGACATGGCCATCAATTATTTACAAGAAGAATACTTAAAGAGAAATATTTTTGCATTATAAATCAAAAATATAGCTCATTATGTTTATCCTACGATTACGAAATTGATGCCATATATGATTAAGTATTCAAAATCTATAAAATCTATTTTTATTGATTATTATGAGAGAACATTTAATCTTATTAATCTTTAATTTATGATACTTACATAGTAAAAAAGTTAACTCATTTTTTTCTGTAGTAAACTTGCTAAACGTGTCCATACAGCGATTCAAATTATGCAAATAAAATATTCACGTACGAATTTATGACACTTTTACTGACGTGAATATTTTTTACCTTTGAATTATAAAAAATCCCGTGTTTCAATTTGAAAGTAAATAGTTTATTGTTTAGAATAGCACATTTCAACAAATAGTACATTTAATCCATGAGTGCAAAAAGCGACTATTTAGCTTCTGAGATATTTCAACCTATCGAAGCGAGGAAAAAAATCAAGGGAGGTAAAGACCGCTTTAAGCGCGAGTATTGAACTATGTTTTTTACATCAGAGCCAACAAATTAACTATAAGCAGATGTTTTGATCTTAGAAAGTAAAAATAGTAGTTTTCGATACAAGTGCGAGAAAGTGATTTTAACTTTTGCTCTCGAGCGAAGTGTGGGT
>JAPYZA010006984.1:0-11307 GCA_030522685.1 Eupelmus azureus
GCTGTAAGGTAGCGCTACCATGTTTGACTGAAGTTCCATAACAGTGTCACTGCACTTTAGGCGATTTTGACTCAGTTTCAGTGTACTACTGAATACTAGTAGCTCTTTAGTGTAAACATTATTTCCCGTACGTTCTCTCTATTTCTCTCGCTTTCGTGGGACTCTTTCTTGGAATCGCAGATTTTTTAAGTAATTTATACTACTTGATCCAAAATCTAGTCGGTTTTATATTAAATCGAATTTTAAATAACTGCTAAATTTTAACGTAAGATGCATACGTTCAAGAGCTAGGGCGAACATGAAATACATATACACGTCTGTGCGCGCATGTGCATGCATGCATGCTTACACACATGTATTTGAAACTCTTTCAGGAACTACAACGTTCATGACTGTCCATATGTGAAGTTAAACTCTTACGATGGTGGAAAAGCAAAATTATGTCTTTTCTACGAAACAAGTACTTAACATGAAAAGGCCTTAAAAATAGAGTCCATTTCTTTTACTGGATTGATAATCTCGTAGCTATTTTTTCACTAGTAAGTGTGAAAAATTGAGAGATATTTTTCTACAAATTTTTATAACGATTGTTCAGAAACAACAAGTGCATAAGAGCTATCTGATATTAATGGAAAACTAAATACAAGTTTATTCTGAATTTTGAGATTAGGAAAAAGAATGTTAAATGTTTCTTTTTTTTGGTAATTTTTTTTATTAATTTTCTGATTCTATTGACACATTTGGATTTCTATCAGTGGATAAACTTGTGATTACCTACCACCCGCTGTTGCCATTTGAGAAAAAAATCACCCATCGAAAAAATAGCGATATCCTCCAGTGTACATTTACATTTGCAATAAATAAAAAAATATTTCGCTTTATTTTTCCCGTGATCCGCTTACAGTTTCATCAGCCTACAAAAACAGCGAAAACACGTCTACGCGCCTAACGAGCAGCGGCGTCCTCCGAAGCCAGCGGCGCACGGCTGTCGGCTATATTCCGGCCAATTTTCAAGTAAACATTCATCAAGACTCTCCGATAACCTCCCGTCCCAATACACGTCCCCTAACGCGGCCAAACACCGCTCGATCCAGCCTCCGCAGAGCACGGCTCTCCCTCCCTTCGCACATCCGAGCTGCAAACCGCGCCGCGCTTACTGCACTCGTAAAACAAATTAGTCGGCAATTATTTTCCAACTAAAGATAATCGCCGGGGCGCATGTAAGCGCGTGCGCGAAAGGGCTTAACGAGCCGG
Source organism: Eupelmus azureus (assembly GCA_030522685.1). Classification (NCBI taxonomy): domain Eukaryota; kingdom Metazoa; phylum Arthropoda; class Insecta; order Hymenoptera; family Eupelmidae; genus Eupelmus; species Eupelmus azureus. Next base: position 1,255 of record JAPYZA010006984.1, read on the forward strand.
TTTAAGCTCGTCGACGTGTTCTCCGGGATAAAACAGCAGAGAGCCGGGTTCAATTATGGGAGCGGTAATGAAAGCTGCTGTTGCCGCGCGGGCGCGAAAAGCGTCTGCAAAAGAGGGAGGATGCGCGCGTGTTCGCTTTTTTTTCCATCCTCCCCCGACGCTGCCGCAGCCGCGTGCCTCAGCGCGGCTGCTGCGTGTATACGTACAAAGTACGTGGAAATCGATACAAACTTTTTCGAGTGCAGTCGTTTAATTACTCACTGGGCCGTGCTTGTGTTCCGTGCCGTGGGGCTGCCGCAATGCCGATAATTTTTCGGCTCGAGTTTTACATGCCTCGAGTGGGCCGAGCTGGCTGAGATTTATTCTGTTGGATTTTGTTGATGATTAAATTAGTTGGCTGCTTTTTGATGATCCGCGTGTGCGCTGACGTAATAAACGTGTGTCGACGGATTTTCCAGTTTTTATTAAGTACTTAATATGAATGACGAAATAGTTTATTTCCATGTAAACTTTTTTATTTAAATAACTTCTAGTTCAATAATCAATACTGCTTGTCGTGCGTGAGATTATCGTAAATTCTTATTAGCACAGATCTATCCACAGTTTTACCGGCTAAGTAAAACCCTACCATCGCTTCCGATTCTTCCTCACATCTCGCTTATACAGGAATGAAAAAATTAAATTTTATCACAAACAGCGCCGCGTCCGCCCAGCCCATAAGACTCCGAGAAGTTAAACTCCTCGCTTCGGCGTCTCTAGCGAAATACGAATCGCCTCTCGTTTCTCCCTCGCTCCGCGCGCTCCCTATATATTCCTTTATCGTGCATCCGCAATAACAAATAATAAAGCTGGCCAAGCGCGCGCTCCGTGAAAGAGAGATAACATAAAAACGTGCGGCTGCGCTCAAAGAAAAATAAATTGCGTTGAGTGCGCGCGCGCGAGCGAGCCTTATTACGCGCATTGTTCACGGCGCGTTGCGCTCCCGCCGACCCTTTATTGTTGCCTGGGCCACAAGCCGAGTGTATATATGTACATACAGACGTATGTGTATATACATATATACACAGTTGCGGATACGACTGCGCGATAAACGTAAATTGAGACAGCCGGCAGTAGTGACGTGACACGGATATTATCCCTTCCTCCCCGTTCCCCGCCGGCGGAGTTATGGGTTCCCTTCATAACTGCGCGCGAGCGACGACGGCTTCTTTTTTACTCGCCGCAAGACGTCGGTGCTAGATAGCGCGCGAGAGGTAAAACAATGGAGTAAAAAAAATAATGCAGAAAGCGGAGGGTGGTATCGGAGGAAAGTGGAGCGGCTAAATGAGAAATATGAACTAGATGCATGGCGCACTCGTAAATCGCGCGTGGGGTTATCAACTGCAAATGAGTATTTTCCGGTCTTTTACTTGCCGTTGTTTTTTCCCGACTTTTTTGCGCAGCCGTGGCAATCTGTTTCGGCTAGGTAGTGTAAGTGTGCATAAGAGAACAAACAGATCGCTTGGATAATAAGTATTTTCAAACTTAGGAATCTAGGGACAATGCATAGGGACGATATGATTTAAATTTAAGACCATTTGATTAAGAGAATAAAATTTTTCAATTTAATTCTTTTATTAAATTTTGAACTTTCCTTAGAATTGACTTAATACATTTTCTCTCGTTATGAATTTGGAAGATATTTTTTTATTCACCTATGCGTAAAATAACTTTTACGCATTTAGAAAAATTATTATAAATTGTCCCAATAATACCAGTCAACAATACATGTCAGATGTAAGTGTAGAACAAACTGACACACATACCTATACATTACTTACAAAGTCGCGTTTCGTTTAAGGTGGGGCATAACTTACCCCCGGTCGGTAATGTAGGAACTCACGTCGATCATGTCGCCCCCTATGATAGGGTTACGTGTCGAGATTAATAGACGTACTCAAATATACAAGATTGCGCATATCGAAAAGATTCGTCCATCAAGACAGGTGGAGAAGAGTTCTTTCCCCTCGGGCTCACCTCCCCTCCGTATCGTCTGTGGTCAGAAGTTACCGGGCCGTCCACGGTTGGGGGTCTCTTCCTGCCGGTCATATGAAGATCAATCTCGCAGAGGTACTTCAAGGCCAAAAATAGAGCGCAAGCTACATGCGAGAAATCTAAGAAATCTCACCTTATCCGGACTCGCTGGTGCTCCTACACGATGTATGACGGCTTTTCTAACTACGGGCAGAAGACAAATGCTACTTTCCGCACTCGGAGTCAAAATAGTAGTTTTCGTAACAAGGACGTAAAGTTTCACCCACGTGTGATTGTCGTGCACGAGGGTCGGCGAGGGCGGCCCGAGTGATTCGGAATCACACGCGGATGAGAATTTAACGCACATGTTGCGAGCAATATTTTATGATATCAATATGCAGAAAATTGCACTTTTAAAAATATGCAAACTGTGTAAAGTGCAATTTTTCGCATACTATATCATAAAATATTCTTCGATATAAGTGTGAAAATTGATTCTCGACCTAGACGATTACCACTTTCTTTGCACTCAAGCGATAAATACACCCTCGTGCGAGAACTAATTCTTCAAACTTCTAACGAAAATTATTTTATATTACCAATCTAATTAACTTTTTGTTAAAATGGGAATTTTAAAAAACTTTTTTTTTAATGATAAAATTTTGTGTGAATGTAAACCTATTAAATGAAATGATTCCACAACTAGTATGTAAATTAGGTATTTTACGCACGAATGGGAATTGGCGTTACACCTGGGAAATAAACTGTATAAAGTACATAAATTACAAAGCATGCTTAAATTTATTATAGTATTTGTTTACACATTAATAGGTAAAAAATAATAGGCAAACAATAAAAAAGTGTTGTCTGCAAGTGTCATTTGTAGAGAATAAATTTTCATTAATTTTTTATCTTTAATGATGACATCAAAAACATAATATACGTAGAAGATTCTTGATGTATACAGTTTCACTCCTGTACGAATATGCCTCTTTCCCTCCCCGACACAGATATATATTACGCGTATATACAAAAAGCTACCGCGGCATAGGAAACTCGCTCGCTCTGCATAACCGTTTACGTCGTCGCTGAATATCTTTATCTTTACGAGGCCCTAATGTTTTTAATTTCACGGCGGATTATCGTAAACGCCAGCCGACGCTCGCGCGCTCGCTCTCCAGGAAGAAAGTCACGTAAAACTCACGGTTGCTGCCCTCCGCGACCACGCCTATCGTTAAATACTTCACCTCGCGCTAAACGTCTGCGAGCGCGTCCCTTGCATCGTCGTTGCTTATCTTCACGGCGCAAGAAAACCGAGTTGCGGTGAAGGCGATCAAATGCGCGCGCTCGGATGCTTGAAAGGGTGGGAGATGCTTGTGTTGTTTTGATTTGGGTTGAAGTGAAGGAGATTCTGCGAATTAGTGATAGAATATTTTAGTATAGATTTTAAAGGTGGAGCATAAAGTTGTACATTATTAACTAAGACAAATTTTGTTTGCCATATACTTAAACATATTTATTATAGTTTTGTATATCCTAACTGATTCTATTTTATTTTATCGTTTGTAATTATTTATATTAATTATTTTGATTTGTGATAACATTTAACAGTTCTCTTTTTTATAAACATCAGAGATGAAGTAAAGTTTTACAGATTATATTTGATATTTCACTTAATTCAAGATGAACAGATAGACAATACTGCTGAGAAAAGCGAGAAACTTAATTGGAGATAGTAAATTATTTCTGGTCGATTCGCTCAGCTATATCTAGATGCATTACGGTTCATTGGCGATTTATTGACTAATTATCTTGTCCCCCTATTTTATGTGAATCGATTGATAATATGATATAAGAACGTAACGTAAACATATGTAGTTTGTCATTAGTAATTATAGAATCAATCGCATCTAACTGTTCTGTTGAATATAATTTAGTAGTACTCTACTTCATTAATTATCTATAACTACAATTTTAAATAATTTTGTAATTTTAAAGTATAATAATATTTTATAAGCACAAATTAAAAAGAATAATTTATTTTTTGCATTTTTATTATACATATATATAATATAATGATTTAGATACTGATAACTTATACCATGAATGGTTTTTAAACCTATTTGTGTTATAGACTACTGCATTTCAAAAAGAAAAATAATGTAATAAGATAACTCAATTCTATGCTTGTCGGCTTATTATTGATTTCCTGGCTAGAATTCCTCTTACAAAAGTCACTTTCTTTGCGACCTTCGCCCCCAGAGTGCACTTCTGGCAGCGTTAACGGAAGCTGGCATGACGTAGGCCAACGACATTCCAGATGAATCCATAAGCGGCTGCACACAGACGAGAGACATCGGCCGAGTATGGAGTGTAGTAGAAGAAAGTGTCGAGTGAGTGAGAGTCGAGTAAGAACAACGAGAGAGCAAAAGAGAAAGAGAGGGAGGGAGAGAGAGAGAGAGAGAGAGAGGGAGAGATAAAGACGTGAGAAAGAGAAGAGAGCTAGGTGCTCCGCCTCCCACGAAATATGGCGAGTCCTGGCAGGACGACGGTGATTGGGTGACGGGAGGACCTCTCGCGGCTCTGCAAAGCCAAGACATTGGGCGCTGTCCCCCTCTCTTCTTTGCCCGCGTGTGTGCATTCCATTCGATAACCAGACCAGCCTCTCTCTTTTCCTCTCTTTCTCTTTCACTCTCCTCTCTCTTTTCCTCCGCGTAGAATAGCTCTGGCGCCCTCTTCCACTTTCCCTGTCTCTTTCCTTCGCTGTCCCACGTCTGCACTCGAAGACTCCATGACAGACGGCAAAAATGTCCTGGTTCATTGTCTGGACCCATTACCCACCCACCTCTTCTCTCACGCTCTCTCTTTCTCTCTCTCTCTCTCTCGTCCTCTCCTTTTATCAGTGTCTTTATTGCGACTTCGGCTTGCGTGAATGCTGACGTCGTTCAAAGGCCTCCGATTCGATCGTTCCAGAGTCACGAGGTCGAGGACAAAGAACATTGACCTTATGCAGAGAGACGAATCGTGACCTTGAATATACAGTGATACATGGACACTACTGCACAAAATACTGTAAAATCACTTTAAATATATTTAATTACATAAAAGTATATTTATATATCTTAAATACAAATAAAAAAATAAATGGATTTCTTAAGTTTTACTTTGATTGTTGTGAAATTATATTTATTTCGTCAGTAAATGCACTAAATATATTTAGTGTAAATAAATATAAAGAATAATACATTAAATTGATCACAATTTTATAAAGAATTAATTTAATAAAATAATATTAATTTTTTTAAAGTTCATTAAAAGTATAGTAAATGTATTCTATTTTAATTTACACGTTCAAAAATCTTAAATTGAATGATTAATTGTACGTTAAATGCGTTACAGACAGATATCCGTGTTATGAAAAATGGCATTTATAGAACGCTTGGCTGTAAGGCGATATACAGTGCGTTAAATCTTAAACTTATTTCATTTGCTTTGTTAAAATAGAAAATGTATTAAAATTTTTTATATTAAAATAATTATTTAGTATTTGAAATAAATTTGAACTGTTGAAGAACATACAAAAGAGATATTATAAAAATAAATATACCTTACACAAACAAGTAGTTATTTTCAATTCTCTCTTTTTATTTAAATAGATAGGATAATTTACGTAGGATAATTTAAATAGGATTAACATCATTATTTTTGAAAATTTAAATTAAAAATAATTAAAGTGAAGTAATCGTAAAACAGCAATTAATAGTTTCTGAACAAATAAGTTTCTTGTATTTCAGAATCGTCTTACCTAATATTGATCTTATCTACTTATTATACTATAGACTGTAAGTACTACTGTACTTACTATGGGAGTAGATACTATTGATATTTTTGTATCCTTTACTGTTATATATTTAAAAGACACTGATAGCCTAATCTTTCAATATATTTATAATATAATAATTACGAGTAACTTCTCTACTGTCAGTGATAAAGAGTTTAAATTCCGTTCTGAAGTTCCCAGGTCTGATCCCATTCTCTGAAAAGTTTATCAATGATTTAATACTTCTATTCCAGTTCAAAAATAATAAATATTACCTCATATAACATAAAAACTATTATAAAATAATTTAAAATGCGCAGAGAATAATAAATTGCCTCTGCATCGGAAATAAAACTTTTATAAATTTTTTGGAAACGTATCAAGTGAATAAATTAAACTATGTAACATAGTATTTTTTTACAAAATGCAAGTATGTATTCACTTTCGTATATTATTACAATAATTTTTTCCAACGCATTCCCCTCACTGCAATAAATTTGTTATAAATAATAAAAAAAGAAAAACTTCATTTAAAACAGAATAACATCGCTCGCAAATTCTATTATACCATCCTTTAAAAACTCGAGCGCATCAATCCGGCGACCTCAAAAGCAGCTCAAAGGAAAAATAAATACATTTACGCAGAGCGCGCTTACATACGGGCTCCAATCGACATTCGATTTGGCCGAGGCGTGCTCGTATCCCAGCGCGTTCGCTTGCACGCGTGCGCGCAGGTATAAAAAGGGGCGCGCTCACCGAGCGATACAGAGCGATAGCGTTACTTTAACGCTCCGTATAACTCGAAAAGTTTCCTTCCTCGTCTGCATGGAAAATACGTCGATCCGCGAACCTGAGCCTCCCAAAGCCTTTCCGCCGGGCGGCCGATTCGTACGGGGGGATCTCCACCGCCCCTGGTTGTCGGAGGGCGCGCCGGGGGCTCAAGGGGTGAAAAGCGATTTCATCCCCGGTACTAACCGGTTCCCTCTCTCTCTAGCTAGCTCGCCTCGACGTTTTTCTCTTATTTTGCTGCTACTACTGCTCGCCCTCTCGCTTTCTCTCCTTTCTTTGAATACTTTAAATAAGCTTTGGATATGCGAGAGCTTTTTTTCGCCGGAAAACCAAACGGAAAGTAAATGCGCCTTAAGCCGGCTACTAATTCTTTGGCTGAAAGTTAGAGTTTTCTTTTGTGGGATTAAAGTTATTTAGACATTTATTTAAAAGTATTTATTTTTATTTTCATTATGCATTTTGTTGTTAAATTGAATAGAAATAAAATTTTAAATGAAAAGGAGCTAAAATTATGAGAGTTAAATTCTTAAGGACGGTAAAAGGGGACCGAGAAAGATATATGTAACGAGACAAGCGGCAGCCCTGTGCACAGGTGTGCACGCTGGCGTTCATTGTTTTGACAATGTCGCGCGAAAAAGTGCTGTTGTTGTGAAATTTAGATAGCTTTTAAAAAGCCGTAGAGCTGAGTTTTATGTTTAGATACCTGAGAACTTAGTTTGTGTTAAATTTTCAGCTTAAAACTATCAAAATATAGTTCTCATTTAAAACCTTGTAAAATTTATTCTTCTTGATTTTTATATTATTTACTTATTTCTATTTTATATTATATCATAATTATAAGATAATTTTCTTTCTAAATATATAGCAAAAATTACAGCCCTCATTGAATACATTCACTTATTGCAAATCGGTTATTTACATACTAAACAATTTATGATCTTGCAACTTTCGTAAATGCAATAAAAATAATGAGTAAAAATCTTAGTCCTTTACACTTTGAGATAAAAAACTCTATTTTATACAAATAAAACACTTAGCTAGTACAATTCATGAATATATAACAAAGCTCGATCTTCATTATCAAAACAAAAGCGATTAACTTATCGGAAGCGCTGATAAACTTTTTGCCGCAGTAGGCGGCGCGTCAGCCATCAAAATAACTCGCCGGACGACAATTAGTGGCGGCAGGCATGTCACAATGCATCGCGATCGCAGCACTCTCTTTTGTCTCGCTCAAAGCATATCCATACACACCTACATATATACTTTAATTGATCGTCGAGCGCGCTGGCCGAGGCACAATGAGGCCTCATCGTGTCCGCGTGATCGCCGATGGTTTATTGTCGACCTGTATTATCGCGCGGCGCCGCAAAACAATGAAATTATGTACGCCCGCGCGGCGCGCATTCGTATCACTCGAAATTTCCCATACACGGCCATTAAACATTCATTTCGCGAAATGGAATCGAGCGATCGTTTGCTGATAATCATCCCTCCCACCTCCCCTTTTGCTCTCCCTCTCTCCCTCGTCCTCTTCGAGTGCTTTTCGTGCGCGCGTGGGCGTAGCTCGTTCTCGCTCTTTCACTTTTGCAGGACATCGAGCCTGCTTGACATCAGGGTGTGTTTTTGACGATCGCGTGGGGGCGGGTGACGCTTTATTGGCCGGAGTATGTACGCGAGAATCGTGTCAACAGCAAAATCGATGCGGGAAAAATCAAAGACTGCCCCGTATTGGCGATGGGATGCTCGTTACACTTGCCCGCCTACGCGTGCACGTGTTGAGAAGACTATTTTTTCGCTTGGCTTGAATTATCTTGGTGTTTCATTGTTTTTTTTTATGCTTTAAAAGAAATTAAAATATTATTTAAAAAAAATTGCACACAGAGATCTAATATAGTACAAATTATTAGATTTAGTTGGAGTCATACTCTTTTCCATTAAAAAATATAGCAATACAAATTTTTCTATAAATTATAGTAAAAACGGCCAGTATTGTGAGAAACATTCCAAAATATATTTCTATTTTGCGTGTACTGACTTTTTAATAAAATCTATCATAAGTTTGACAAAAATAACGGATCATTTATTTGAAAATATATTTATTAGTTTATTCTTTTATAACTTACGTTTTAATAAAATAAAATAATAATTTTTTATTCAAAATAAAACAAATTCTTTTTATAATTTAAAAATAATTTAATTTTAGGAAATACAAACTAAATTAACTTGTCCTTTTTTTATTTTTTAGTATACGTATAAAATATTTTTTTCATACACAATTTTTGCATTTTCCTGATCTCAAAAGAGCGATTTTTTATACGGTCGATGATAAAAATCAGCAGCAAATGAAAAAAGTGCAAATTGAACCAAAAGAACCAATCAGCGGACGTAAAAGAGTTAGCGAAGAGAATGAAAAATTTTAAACCAATACATTTTTCCTTATTAAGTGAAGTATGACGCCAGCTGTAACTCACAATCAGTAAAAAAAATCCAATTTACATCACAAAAACTAGCACAAATTGAGTAGTTTGAGATTTATCAAAAAATACTTGTTCTTTTTAGTATATTCCTACAAAAATTGATAAATCGTCAGATTTTTCATTAGAAATTATGTGTATTTCAGTGCCCCAAAAAGTATTACTTTTTGTTAAAGTTTCGAAAAGCTCTAAATTTCTAATTATTCTTTTTTAAAAAAATTAGAAACATGCCAATTTTTGTTAAAGTCAATACACTACTCACACAAAATTAAATGATTTATTGTAAAGAGCTTTCAATCAAAGCTCTTGAAAATTCTTGCATTCCATCCACCCAAATATCCCCGAAAATTCTTCGCAATCTCTGAAAAAATGCACTTTACCATCATTTTATTGCTTTCAGCGATCTTCAACGGTTTCATCAAACAATCGTCCAATTCCGATCCACTCACAACAGATCAAAAGCCCGGGCTTAATTCGTTTACGAGACAGAAAGGAAGAATGCTAATAACGGGCAATATTTACCTGGCCGCCTAATCGGGCTTGGCCGTACCCTTTTTACCCGCGGTGCTCCATTTAATTAAGCCCGCTTAATGCGCCCGGCGAATTAACGAAGGGACGCGCGATTGCGCAGCTGTACCTCAGCCCCCCCCTATCCCCACTATAACTACGAGGCGCCAGTTGGGCGACGCGAGCATGCAGCCAGTAGGAAGCGAGAGGAGGCCGAAAGCTCGCGTTCCACTCGATTATGAGTTCCGATTGGATTTCCGGATTAACGTAAAGGCCACGCGCTTGACTCGGACTATCACAGAGCCGCGCGCGCGTATCACGACCGCGGCCGCCGTTTATTGTTTCTTGCCTCTCTGATCTCTCTCCGCATTCCCGCGGCCGATTATTTAACATGCAAATGCCCCGGCGTCTCCCTTGGCTCTGGCCGAGGGGGGAAAAAACGTGCGG
>JAPYZA010006985.1:0-12178 GCA_030522685.1 Eupelmus azureus
ATATATTTAGATTCTGGCTCTGACACTTTCGCGCTTTCGGAGTTCGGATTAATTAATATGTTGATGAATGGGAATTGAGAGTTGGGTTTTGAGGCCGGGTAGTAAAGGCATTTGCGTGTTTTATCTAGAAAGTTTTTTTTAAGATTTTTTTTGCGTCGGGTGTAGGTGGTACATTGCTGTGAGTGATTGTTGAAGTATTGGAAATAAAAATTTCGGTACGTATTCCGACGTTTTCTTCGGTAAGCTATAAATTTCATTTTCTTTTCTTTTTTTTTGAAAAATCAAAATTTATTTCGTTTGAATTATTTATGCGCGATATTGAACAAACGGAGCATTTCGATTTGACAAAAATAAAGAGTGTCAATGAACCACGACACCCATCATTCATCAAATCCGCCTTTGACCCAATTCCGTTAATCGATCCACCATCCCATCACCCACTCAAAACCCAAAAACTTATTTTTATACCCCATCGCGTCACTAAAGACCTTCGCTCCTATTCAATCCCGTATCCCGTCCAGCTCAAAAGCTCGCTCCGCATTTCGCCCACCAATTAAACCTTCGCGCCAAACGCCCACCTAAAAAAAAATATATCGAAAAAACTCGCGTCAGAGCTCTAAATTCAATGGCAATAAGCGGCTATTGGCGCTCTAATTACGCAGCATCTGTATCGCGCCACATGACACCGGCTTTGCTTCGCGAACCTTCGACCGCGCGCGCGAATATTGCGATACAGTCGCGGCGCGTAATTTCAGATTTATAATGCAAATCCGCAAAGCGGCTGATGTTTCGTTACGGCAATGAGGATCCGAGGAAATCCAAGTCCCGTTGATCCCTACGATCAAGGACGCGGAGGTTCTAGATGCGAGATGCTTCGAAGGTCGAGGTAATTTTTAGATCGTGTAGGGGGATTTAAGTTTCGGTTACGTTGGGATTGGATTGAGTTATTTTAGGGTGTTGAGATTGATTTGTTGTAATTAGTGATGATTTCGGATTTGATAAATGAGTTGTTTTCATGAATTATTTTAGAGTCTCAAATGAGAATTAGCAAATTTCTTTTTGATAATAGTAAACCGCTCAAACTGCAAAAACTTTGGTGCTGACTATCGTAATTGAAAGTGTTAAGTGATTACGGCACGGCTCTAGTCGTCCACATTTCTTCAGCCTCATTGAAAACACATAATTTCTACCTCGCCTTATCCAACAACCCTACTATTCAAAAACCATCAACACCAAAACCCAAGAAACAATCCTCTTACAAAAAAAAAACCATAGAAAATCCTCCACAGCTCTCAGCTCGAAAAATACTCTCTAGCTTCCGCACTTCCGCAGGCGGAACGCGGCGGCTCTCGTTTTATATGTATGCCTCCTTAAATCGTAAAAAGATTTTCAAGAAACACGCGGAAACGCTCAGAGCAGGAAACGCGCCGCTCGAACTGGCCGCCTCTATGCACTTTCTTGCAACAATAAGAATCGCGCCTGCATTAGAAAGGAGCGCCAGCCGCACATCGCAAACTTGCGCATATATTAATAAAAAAGACTCCCTCAGCACTTGCGCGCCAGCTTTACGTAACCGTTACGCGTCTCAGAGGATCATCGGCATATACGTTAAGCCTATGCTGTATATAAGCGGGCTTGAGCAATGCGTGATTTTTTTTGTTGGACTTATGGGTAGGATTGGGGATTTGGTAGTTGGATGCGCTGGGGTTTTTGTATTTTCTCGTTTTGTTTTTGTGATTGGGTTGGCTTTTGTTGTTGCTAGTGTGATTCGATTAATTGGCCGGAATGGAGCTGTTATTTATGAGACGGATTGGGTTTGTTGGGCAACGCGCATAAATATCGCTTTTAATTGACTGGCGATTGGCCGAGTTTCTATCTTTATCAGATATTACGTTTTTTTCCTGCGCTGAATAAGCCTGTAATTCGACTTTAGTTTAATTGTATCGAACGACTGCTTCAGATAAGAAATTAATAAACCCCTTTTCATTACGGTATAAATTTAAATGTCCGCTCACGTATTTTCCCTCATTTTTACCGAGATAATTAAAATTACTTTCCGCCCATTATTAAGCTGCTTAATCTTAACCACTACTCTTGCGTGCAAAATATTAAACTCTCCAAGTCAACAAAATAACTTACGTAAAGCTATACTTAAACTCATCTTCGAAAGTTGCCACGGTCGATCAGCTATACCCAAACAGCCGTCACTCCAGCGTCAATAAATCATCTCGAAAGCGTCATCTTCAAAGATTAAACTTCATTAGCCGATGGCCGCTTCACTTCCAAATTTCAAGAGAGAGCTCATCCCATCGGTCTTACTTTCATCCTCGGTTAAGCGGAGCCGCGCTCGTAAAAATGCCCGGAGCGAAGAAACCCGGCCCCCGTCGGAAGATACAAGCTTAGGCGTAATCGCCGCGGCCGTTAAAAAAACGTCACATCAATCTCGATCTCGCGAGAAAATTCGTTAAAAACTTTCACTCTCTTTCTCTCTCGCGTTCGATGCGTTATTACGCGTCTTCGATCGCTGGAAAGAGAAAAAGCTGGAATTATGAAACGGACCTGAGCGCGTATAGGTGAGGATGATTTTTGACCTTATATAGATGTAAGGCGCCGAAGTGGATGTATGGTAGGTGTAGGCGAGAACGCGCAATTTATTTGAAAGGCGACGAAAAGTATGAGAAATTTGATTGATTTGGTTTCTTTTTTGTAAAGGTGCGAGGATGACGGAGATCGTTATTTTATTTGCGCGGCTCCTCCCTTGACCCAATTTCTCCATTTATTCACAGTTAAAAATCCACCTTTTACACCAGAAATTTCTCGTACACTATAAATAAATCACATCCAAAAAATCAAGCCGACACGAGTGACGGAATATTCAAAAAAGTTTAAACGCACGTTTAGCTAATTAATTACATAAAGCGAGTGTCGCATAACCATTGCGCGCGGCCGGCTCGAAATCATAAATAATCGATGCATAATTAAATTGCGCAATGGAATTTAGCAAATTTTATCCGCCGATTAAATAACTCGCGCGCGCAAATTGAAAAGCACGTAATAATACAAACATCTCGCACGTAACCGAGCTTTTTTCCTCTCCCCCTCGATCGAGGTGACGATTTACGGCGTTTAGCGTTGATCCACTCTTCGGCGGGATCGATTCGCATCTCGCGAAAGTCGAGCTGGCATAATAGCAGTTTGTAAAAACCACAAAGTATCGCAATCGTCGGTGGGGGAATCAGCGAGCGCACGCGAGACCGATTGAACAAACCGAGCGGATTTAATGCCTCGTTAACGCGCCGGCACGATTCTAGCTTTTAATAACTCGTAATTCGCTGCATGTGGAGAGAAACGCGCCGGGAACGGGATGAGAGATTGGCTTGGAATGGTATTAAATTAGAGATGGTCGGTGATGTGTAATTATTTGCTGGTGTTTGTTAAGTGCTTGATTTTGTCGGAGTGTTTAGGAGGAGCGTTTTGGCGAATGCCAGAGTGAATTTGACGAAATTATTTTATTATTATTTTACAAAATAGTGTTTAGAGCGATAACAAGCCAAGCTTTATCCGTAATAAAAAAAATAAACGATATTGAAACCGGCGTAACCCGAGCTTTCTTGAAGCCGCGAATTCGCATGCAAATTAATCTCAAGCGAGCGAAAATCCCGGTATTTCCAAATCCTAAATTATCACCCAAGTTCCAAGAAGCCAGCTAATTACCTCCAAAAAAACCCCCCAGCAAAAACAAATTCCACTGAAAATTCTCCTCTCCCATCCATCTGCCAGCCTTTCATTTACCTCCTCAACCCGCAAGCATCTCGAATCCTCTGCCTCTCGCAAAGCCACATCCACAGTCGCAAAAAGCCGCCAGGCGCAGCTGCAGAAAAGGTCGCGCGTTTACACACACACACACGAGCTCGCTCCTTTTCGCCGCTCCCTCTTTCTTTCTCTCTCAGCGAGCGAGCGCAACCTCCTTTAGCCTGGCGTTTCGCGTTCAAGGTGGGGCATCGCGTCGTCGTAGCTCGGGGAAAAATGAAAGTGAAGGATCGGCTGGGCGTGTGCGTGCGCGCATTATAATCCAGCGGCGCGCGTGTGTATATAGAGAGTGAGCGGGATGCTGGGGAGAGATAGACGCGCGGCGAACTCGCGAGGCCTTCCAGTGAAAGTGCCCGGCGAAAGTCTTATGCGCTTACGTAACGCGCCAGAGTACGCGGCTTAGCTATTCAGCGACGATCATATGCCGGCTAGGCGGCGCGTTCCAACGGTTAAACGCCGATTTAGACGCGATTTTTAAGGGGGATGGAGCGAGGGGATCTGTGCTTGCTGGAATGCGATCGATTGTCTTCTTGAATTCAGAATCGTTATTGCCGAGCGATCATGCTTTTAACGTTGCCTACTTTGACGATCGTCCCTGTGTATATAGGTACACACTCGAGGAGTCAGCCTCCCGTTCGGCAATCCATCCTTTCTCGAAACCGACCTATCCCCAAGGCGACATAATGAGCCTCGCGTCTCGGGACAATGAGCGCGCGTGCAAAATGACTTAACTCCGGCAAGTGGCCATTGTTCCCGCATTTTTGCCGCCGTTTGTTCTTCAAACCAGCCGATACACGCTCGCCTCGGTCTATACACACAAGCCGACCGACGGCATTTGCATATTCTTTGGCATAAGCAGAGCGACGCTTAAATTTTTCAATCGCGAACGATCGAGCAGCTCGCGGTACAAAAGAGCGTGCGTTAGAAAGTCGCGCGTGCTTTCGAAATGCAGCTTATAGAGCGTATAGCTCAAAAATTTCCCAATCGATGCGAAATTCGCAAAAAGGCTTTTGCAATCTTTTCTCTTTCTCCGATCGCAACTCGGCTTACTGCAGCGCTCGCACAGCGCAATTGACAAATCCATCGTTATGTAGACGCGCCTCGCCTTTTAACCATCCCACCCGAAGGCTACGGGGGAGAATCCAGCTATACCTGCAGATTTCACTGTCTTCAGGGGAAAATACATTCCCCCCCGTAGTTGCATAAGCGAGCTCGAAAGCTGGAAAAGTCGGGCGCGCTGGAAATCGACCTTGCAGTTTTCGCCCCGTCGGCCGTAAACGCAGCGCGAATCTCGAAAATCGCGTATTTCCGGTGCGCGCGCGGCCAGTGAAAGCACGCTGCCAGCGCGCAGGCCGGCCGTTTTACGAGCGCGCGGTTAATTAATGCCCGGTAGCCCCGGGAGCGCTCGTAACTATATAATTCGCGGAGATTAAAAACTAAGAGCTGGCCAGTTTGAGCGGGAAGTTCAATAATGCCGCGCTCTTAACCTTCGCGATGTCAATGCGAGCAATATCGTGGAAGAGGTATATATATAACGAGCGGCTTAATTCGCGGCCTGTAAAAAGTTATTGTTTTCGCCGGGGCGACGGCGTCGGCTTAGAGCTATCTCATTAGTCAGGAAGCTCGTTATAATTTATACGCTCGATCGCTCCTGTGTATATAGCTTCGTATTTAAAGAAGCGGAAATTCCAGAGGCGATAGATTACTATTAGCTGATGAAACGTATCGCGGGGAGAGATAGAGGAATTTGCATGCAAAGCACCCTTTTAAAAGGCGAGCCCGGGGAAAAAAGCGAGCCGGGAACGGCGGCACAGAGGCCGAAGTAGATAATAGCCGAGTCGGGTCAGACCCGCTATCTCCGATATGCATAAATCTGCTGCCGGTATCTGTCCGTTAATTTTGTCCGCCTTTCTTCTGCGCCCGGTCCCGCGCATTTTTCACCAGTAATTACATAACGCGCAGCCTAGGTTGACATTCCTTCATTGCATAAAGCCCACATTTCCCCCCCGCCGATCCTTAACTTTTCAAAAGCCTTGGCTTCACCCACGTCTCTCGGAAACTACCTATACAGGCACGTATATACCCAGCGTCTATGCAAATCCAGCCTGTCGCGCTTCTTGCGCCATCCGCAATCTTTCTTCCCCCCCTCCCAAGCTCAACAATTACGAGGCGACGAAACAATAAAGCGGAGATGGTCCCGATGCACCTGAAGCGCGCAGGAAAAAAGCCCATCAGCGGCATCTGAAATTTGAGATTCCCTGCGCTCCGCCGTAATAATGATTGCCTTGCGCAACGGCGCCTCGCGTTTTTTCTTCTCGCCGCTCTGCTCGGATAAGAGTCGGAAAAGGCCGCGATTAAAAACAATCAAAAGCGACCGCAGAAACGCGCGCTTCGCCTTTTCCATTTCGTCAGCGGGCGCGCGCATCCGTCCCGGATTTTTATCGGCGAGGAGAAAAGTGGCGACGCGATCGGAATTTTTCCTGTAGGATGCGCGTCTGCGCAACGATGTTTTATGTATATTGTATTGTTTTAAGGCGGCGACGTGAGCTTGACGCGCGATTGACTGCCGCTGAGATAGTACAGCTGACACAATGGCTTGGATTGAGGAATTCGCGGCTGCGTGCGATTACGTGTCGTTTCGCGGCTATTTTTGGCGTGGATAGTTGTTTGCGCGGGGATATGTTTTTTTTTGGAGTGTGAGGGGTTATCGAGTGTACTTTCGACTTTTTAATGGGGAAATGAAGGAGTATGGGACCTTGGTTAGCAAGGCTCGTCCTGAGTGTAATGAGAGCTAAAAGTGATTTTCAAGGCTTGGCATCGATAGGTTAAAAAGAATCAAGGTGATTTGTTTCTGCTTTATTTTGCGGATTCTTGTTTGATTTTTTTATTTTCAGGCCGGCATTTTACATAAATTCACAATTGTAGCTTATGTTCAACAGCGTTAAAAATAGCAAACGATATACAAAGATTACAAATTTTAACGCACGCGTCAAGTATTTAAAACTTTTCTAATCGCCACAAAAAAACCTCAAATCCCACATTCCAATCTCTAAACCCTCAACACCCAGCACTCCGCTAGCAATCCCCCCAAGCAATTTCCACACGGCGTCTAAAAATCCCAGCAAGCCAGCTCCCGCGAGAGAAAAAAATTCTCATCGCCATCCAAGCACTTCATTATCCATCCATAAAACAACATCCTTAAGCATCGGTTATAAACATCCAGTCGCAGAGGCGACGATCGCGGTTTTGCAGGTAGCACCGGCGGCCGCATTCCCAGAAATGAAATCCGCCTGATAAATATCCCCCCCGCGCGCGCGCGCGCCGCAACTCACAGTTATGCAACTCGTCTCTCTCGCAGCACTGCAACTGCGCTCATGCCTCGATTTCGTCGATATAAACTGCCTCGCGGTGAGCTTGGCCCGGCATTTATCCCGGCGGACGATGTGTTTCTGATTTACGGCCGATTATCGGCCCTCTCCGCGAGCTGACTATGTCGGAGCTGAAATTTATGGGGGAGGTATACTTTTTTTCGAGGGGGGCTGGGGACTTTTTGCGGGCCCGTGACGCAACGAGCGCGGGTAATTAGGCTTCTTGAAAAATTGAATTTTTCCGAGCCGCGGTCTGTACAGTGTCGCCCGCTGTAATACATAATTGAACTATGTAACAGCCGATCGAAAGGCTTTCTTTTCCTGTATACTTAGAAGCGCCAGCCTCGCGGGCCGCATCTCGTGCGCCCGGAAAATGTAGAGATTGAAAAGTGTCGCAACTCGCTCGGAAAATTTCGTCGACGCCGGCCCCGGAGATCCACTCGGCGCGCGATATTTCGTTGATTTATCGGCAATTATTACGTGCCGGCCGAGGTATATCCACCGTCGCGCCGGCTCTCTGTGCAGCGGGCGAAACCTACTTTTTACCGTCGTGATGCAAGAACGAGCTCGGGTTACACGCGTGCGCAGGTATACACTGTTACATAAAGTCAAATTAAGAAAGGGAGAAAAGATAAATAAATAAACAAACCGAAAGCGCGTATGTCCGCGATGTGTTGTTGTAAAAGTCGGCGCTGTATATGGCCTAACGGGGGTTTCGCTCTGATAACGATTGCCCGCGCTTGTCTGTGCGTATTAGTTAGCTTTCGCTCGTGTATGAACCGGCGAAAAAGAGTTTCTATTATCGGCCGATCGAAGAAAGTCGCTAAGAGAAAACATTGCTCGTTGTTTTTCTTTTTCGTCCGCAAACGTTATGTAGTAACACTGATAATCCTTAACAATATCTGCTTGACAAGAATCTTTGAGAAAAATCCGGTTCCCAAGTGTTAAAAGAGAGCAGCGGAAATGACACTGCGGAGGCGCGGGCGGAAAAAGAGAAAAGCCGGAAAATCGTCCGCGCCGGCAATAAACAACGACATAACGAACAAAGTAATTGGAGGCGATCGGCCGGCAGCGAGTTATACACAGTCAAGTTCAATGCGCCCGAGGCTCGCTACGTTTATAGGGTTATTGGTCTCGCGCCCGCGTTTCCTAGTCGAGAGCGCGCGCTTATAGGTACATGGATATATACATATACATAAGCATAAATCGCGCTCGAGCCTAAAAGGTGACTGTACTTGCGTACACGCTTTTCTCTATTTTGCTAGCGCGAGTTAGACGTGGTTTTTTGCCGGGTTTTTGCGCTTGGTTCGGGTTGTTTTGTGCTCGGTGGTTAGTTTGTTTTCGAAAAATTTTGAATTGTCGAGGAGGAAAGGGAAATCGGCTTTGTAAGATTGGTAATTGTTTAAAGGATAATCAGAGAATAGTGTGTGTGTATTATCGATATCGATAAGTTGAAATTTATAGCTCATTCACTATCCCGCTCTCGATAAATCTCTAAATAAACCATAAACCATAAATTAACAATAATATAAACATCTCGCAAGGTCTCTCTCATTATCCCCTCAGCACAATAAACCATCACCCAGCCAAAACTCGCCGTTCAAATTCAATTTCCAAAGAACCGCCTCTACAACCAGCCTCCTCCACCAAAAAAAAAATCAACAAATCCTACGTCAACGCTATCTCACACATATAGCCACTATTTCTCAACGCACGCGCACGCGAATTTCTTCGAGGAGATAACGCTCGGCCGATAGAATTTAGCGATTTATAGGCCTGTCAGCAAAGCTCGCCTCGGCGGCGTAAAGGTGAGAACACGACAGTAAGGGCGTTTCGACACGCCATTGTCTCTCTTTCTCTCGGCGCGCGCGCGCGCGGCCCACAAGGATACGCATTCCTGAGGGCCGGCCGCTTAGAAACGTCCGCGGAGAAATTCCAGGGAAAAACTTGGACCCGATGGACATTTTCACTTTTACTGCGAGTGTTTTCCCTTTTTGTTTTTGTTTTTTTGAAGGGGGACAGTGGTTTTTGTTTGAGAGAATTGCTGTGATCCAGTTTCTAGGATCGGTCGTGGTGATGCGCGCGCGCGGTGGCCTGGTTAGGCTTTTGTGGAGGCGGCGAGAAAAAGTTCGAGACGAATTGATGGAAATCGTTGGGATCAAGGTGATGCCGGTTGTTCAGGCGTCGGGAGTTTGTTTATATTATACAGACTGTTAAGATGTCTTGATATTATGTGGACAACTTTTATGATTAGTGATCAAACGAGCCAAGTTATTTAGAATTTGCAGATATAATTTCGATATGTTAACAAGACTATAATAACATTCAATCCAATTTAATCGAACTTAAAATAACAGAGTACGCCAACATTCCTTAAACCGAAACCCAAACAGAACGAACCAACAGCTTAATAACCATACCACACCACGTCTCTGAAATTATCGAAACAACCATCTCACACACACCAACAAAAAAAAATCACCGCAGAATTCATAACTTTCACTTCTCCAAACGCGCCAACTGCCGAACGCAAAAATCACCTAAACAATCCCCACAACATCACCTCCCGCGTCTCATTAGCAATTTTCCCTCGGCGCGCGGAACGCAAAAGAGCAATCAGCGACGCCTAATTAAAGCCGGCTCGCGCGCGCTGAAAATCTGGGCCAGTGTGCGGTCCGAGAAATTCCAGTCTTCTCGCTCCCGTTCTCTAATTATCCTCGCCGTTTGAACTTGACATTCGCGCGGCCGAGCCGCTGATTATCGCGCTAGATACGCAGCGTTTGACACTTTCTTCTTTCTGGTCTATATATTTTTTTTTATCACGCGCTCTATTTCCGCGGCCGGCTGCGTTTTTATTATAGGTTCGATTTTCACGCGCCGCGCACCGCAAAGGGATCGACTTTCGAGGCAGTCGATAAAAAAGCGCGCCCGCTTTGTAATTAAATCAACGTTTTCATCGGCTCGACGAAATGCGTTTGCGCGGGAAAATTTCCATGCCGGGGAAACGAAAACAGCCAGGATTTTCGTGGACTTGTAAAGCGTTTTTTCCATCGAGAAAACATAAGCGCCAGGCGAGAAAGTCCACTGGAATCCGCGCTGCTAATCGGCCGCGAGATATCAAAAGTACATGTCATTAGGATAAAAGTAGCCGCGGTAGAGGGGGGAGAGAGAGCCGGGCATTAGCTGCGAGCCGCGGCTAGAAAGCTCCTGAAAAAAACGCGACTCTGGTTTGCGGCGGCGAGCTCGAGCGCGCGAGATTATTAGATGCATGCGCTGATTAAGGCTAATTTCACAGCGCTGGAAATAGAGCTGCAACGTTAAAAGCGGCTCGCGCGCGACAAGTAGAATAGGCCCCGCGCAGGAGGCATTCAAATGCCCGGACGAGTACGGCTTCTACCCGCACCACCTGTCCTGCGACAAGTACTGGAAGTGCGACAACAACCAGGCCGAGCTGAAGACCTGCGGCAACGGGCTGGCCTTCGACGCCTCCGACAGCAAGTTCCTCACTGAGAACTGCGACTACCTGCACAATGTCGACTGCGGCGAGCGCACCCAGCTCGAGCCGCCGATCAGCACGCCACACTGCGCTCGCCTCTACGGTATCTTCGCCGACGAGAAGAAGTGCGACGTCTTCTGGAACTGCTGGAACGGAGAAGCCTCGAGGTACCAGTGCAGCCCCGGACTGGCCTACGACAGGGAGTCTCGCGTCTGCATGTGGGCCGATCAGGTGCCTGAGTGCAAGGTCGAAGGTAGGTTCATGCCTTTTTCTTAACTATGCCCGACTGTACTTGGCTGTAACTACTTAGCCGCTAATTGATTAGAGACGAATTCGCGATTTTGAGAGATACGATTAGATTAACGTGAGGGTAAAATTGCAGAGGTCGCCAACGGATACGGATGCCCAGCCGCCGGCGAGGTGAGCGGAGCCTCCGGCAGCTTCTCCCGTCACGCCCACCCCGACGACTGCAGGAAGTACTACATCTGCATGGAGGGTGTAGCCCGTGAGTACGGATGCCCGATCGGAACCGTATTCAAGATCGGCGACGCCGACGGCAGCGGTGCCTGCGAAGACCCCGAAGACGTTCCCGGATGGTAAGCTCTATTCTCGCCTATAAAAACAAAACAAAGCCCATGTAACCAATAAACACGCGTCTAACGCAAATTTTCATTCTAGCGAGGACTACTACGGCGACCTCGACCTCAAGAGCATCAGGAAGAGCGAGCTGCTCGCCGGCATCCAGGGCTCCGGAGAGACCCGGGTCACCCCCAACAAGCCCAGCAAACCCAGGCCAGCCCACCCCAACAACCAGGCGGCGCGACCAGCCCAGCCCCAGGAGCAGTAAACTGGCTCATCAACTCCTCGACCAGACAATACACACACCCACACACACACACACACGACCACTAACACACTTCGCCAAGGAGGAAAAAAAAACTCTCGTCCCCCTAAATCAAACTATTCTTCAAGCTCCCACCCCCCAACTCGAACAATTGAATACCCACGCGCGCAGAACACCAGCCGAGATGATATTACTCATATATATGTATTACACACGCATATTACGGCGAGAGCGAGGAACGTTAGTACGTTCGTAGCGCACGCACGCATAACGATATGTACGACTAAAGAGGAAAATAATCGCGAGAGAGAGACCAGGGTATCTAGTCTCGTCGACGCCCACGGCGATCCCTCCCCCCCCCCCCCTTTCTTCCTTTCTTCTTCTCCTATCTTTCTTCTCTTATTTTATTTTACGTACTCTCTATGTACTCTTTACACCGTTCGGTTGGAATTTTCGAGATGGGCTGCTTAAGCTCGACGTTTACCGGCTGCGTGCAGCGGTGAGCGTCGAGCTGGCAGGTTTATGAGGAACGTTGACACGAGCGCGTTTTCATCGTACTTTTTTTGTTTCTAAATCCTTTCTATGTGAAAACGACGAGACGCGCTCTCCTTTCTTACTCTTTTTTTTTTTTTTTTTTTTTTTTTTCTATTCTCTTTTTTT
>JAPYZA010006986.1:0-10531 GCA_030522685.1 Eupelmus azureus
GAGAGAGAGAGAGAAACAGAGAGAAAGAAAGAGAGAGTAAGGGAGTGAGTGAGAGAGAAAGACTTTTCTTTACCTTAGTGAAGTAATGCACGCCGGCGAACTCAAGTAGAGTGGCGATGCAGTAGCCGAAGCTCATGAGGAGAAACCAGTCGAGGGCCGTGGCGTATTTGACTTTCGGCAGGTCCTTGCGCGAGTCCAGGCTGATCGTCGACAGAGTCAGCACCGTCGTGATGCCTGCAAAGAGAGAGAGAGAGAGAGAGGCCAGCCTCGGCAAGAGTTAATCAAGCGGAAAGGCTCTTTTCTCGAGAGCGGATTAGAGGAGGTCGAGCGCAAGCGCAAGCGCTAATTGAGGGAAGTTTGTTCTTGGGAGGAGGGCTTGGAGATTTTTCGTGTTTACCTAGGCCGACGCGATCGCTGGTGGCCTCGCGGTGGATCCAGAAAGAGACCCAGCTTAGCACCACTATTAGGACGCACGGGACGTAGACCTGCGGGGGGTGAGAGAATGAGAAATTAGTCAAGGGGGGTTGGGAGAGTGTTCGATTGTTGAGGGGTGATGGGGTAATTAAGTTGGGGTTGATATGGTTTTTGGAGTTTACTAGAGTGAAAGTGATTATTGTTATTTGTCATTTTCATTTCGAAGCTATCGTGAAATTTACATAACGAATCGCAGACTTAATGAGCTGCAAAATAGTATATTATATCATCCTGAAAAAGTAATGATAAAACTTTATCTTAACTTTTTCAGATAAAAAATTCTTGTTCCTATATTACGTATGTAAAACGATAAGGTACATCTTGCACACAGCGTAGTATCATTATACAAGCGCCTAAATGTTTTGTTACTTTATTCCATTAATTTCCCTTCCTCAAACAGGAAACTGTTTGTAAAAAAGTTAGGAAGTGAAAAGTGAGATAGTAAAAAGTTATGGGCAAATAAATATACCATCTTTGTCGAATTATCTAGAATGCAAATAATTATATTTAGAAGAAACTGTTTACTGTGTGGGTGTGACTGGATGATTCGCGCGTGTGCGTGTATTTGTTTTGACATCCCCAAAAAAGATAGCGGTACCTCCTGGGCATATATGCTTATGCTTATAAGCATAAGTAGATAGAAGATACAACTTTCTTAATTAGAACCGTCAGTTTGTGCGTGTGTCTGTGTGTGTGTCTGTTGTATGCATGTTTGTATTTACGTGACCCTAAGATTCCCAGAATTACAAACACAAACGCCTATGTTCATCTCATTACTCCGAACTAGCACCAAAATTCATACATTCCAAATTAAATATCCAACATGGCAACAGCACTCACCTGTATCAAAAAATAACCTGTGTGCCGCTGCAGATTGAACGAGACCTGGAGCACCGAGAACTCACCCTCGCGCCTCACGAAGGTCAGATTCCTGTACGGATAGCCCATCAGATCGAACTGGGACAGCGCCATGCCCGGCACGAAGGTCACGCTCGAGTTGTCCAGCCACTCGTACACCAGCTGGCCGGACGTGTACGCGTCTGCATAAAAGAGAGAGAGGAGGAGAGTAAATCGGTCATCTGTAAGCGCTGTGTGTGCATTATTGCGCGTACTTTTGGCTGGCGCCGCGTGCGTGATGCAGATTTCGAATCGCGGACGATTTCCCGCCGCCTTTTTTTTGGTTCGACGCGTCGATGGTTTTCCGGAGGGGACAATGGCTATTGTGAATGGTGCGTGCTGAAAGCGTTAGGTGTTTTTTTGCTGAGGGAGATTATCCGATTTGGCGGGTGGGGAGTTTGGTTAAACTTTAGGATCGATGGAATATCGATCGTTTTTGATTGATCGGTTTAAATGAAAATCGAGAACGATTATCGTTAGGTAGATAAAAGCAATCATGAAGAGAAAAAATGTTGTTTTCTAGTTATATTTTTAAAGCCTTTTAATAATGATCTTACTACGAAAAATTTGACTCTTGAGTGAGCGCACACGAATTCTCTTAATTAGCTTTTTGCAGCAAGCAGAATTCATCGTTGTACCATATATACATATTTTGTCATTGAGTCGCGTATAAAAGCATAAGATTGTGCATTTGCATTATTCGTATGTAAATTATTTGCTATTTTTGTATTAAAATATGTAAATGCATATAAGCTTTGACAAGAGCTCTCTCTCTAAAAGAACGGTGAATTGCAACGATAAAAGTTTTGCTGCATCTACATATGTTACGGGAAAATCGTTATTTATATTTACCTAGAAATATATTCTTTTATTCTGAACTATTTTTAACTATCAACATCATTTTTATTGGAAAAAACAATAATCGCAAAAGGTAAATTTCACGGACTCGTCATGAAAAAATCATTCGAAATGGCTTTTCTTCCAAATACCTAACCAGCACATCGATCAAACAAACGTGTCCCGCTTTCCGAAACTATAATTACCCTCGACACAGCCCTTGAAACTATAATCACCACTCCAAAATTCACTAATTAATTCTATACATATAAAAAATACGCACCCTTACCCCACATGTGCTGCAACGACTCAGCCACTAACTGTCAACCCCCGTATGTCAAAAAAAGCGCCATAGAGGGTGCGCACCCTACCATAAGGGGGATGAATAAAAGCGGTAAATTCGGGACCTAAACGGTGAGCTCCGAACCGGACGCATCGGGTAACATATTGTATGTGCGCGCGGAAGCGGCAATAAAAAGCCTATGCCTATATGGAAAATTATTTTACTGCCAGACGTACTCGGCGGCGTCTATAATAAGAAATAATTCGGTCGAGCCAGCGAAATCGACGATCGGCTCTGGCTGCCGCTCGGATTTTAAAGCAGATGTTGCATAGGCGAGCTCGAGGCCTGCATTTTGACTTTTATGGATCCGGCCGCGGATGTGGAGATTTTATGCGTTTCGGTGGATGTGTGTAATATCGAGGCGATTTGGTATGGTCTTAGGTGATACGGGATTTCTTTTTTGTATATTGGATGTGGGTACTTTTTGTGAATTTAAGAATGCGAAAAGTCGCTGTTTTGGAGTGAGTTATTAATTGTTCGATCGGTTAAGTGTATATTAATATAAGAATGATAATAATTTTTAGTATTTTTTCATTTATTTTAACTTAAGATAAAACTTTGTATTGAGAAAAAAATAGAAATTTAGTACTACTGCCTGTACACAATCGACTTAGCTAGATGTTGTTACGATATAGTACAAATTAGATTTACAAATTTATCAAAGATTCCACTGTATATTTATGGCTTTCCAATATGACTAGTAAATTTAATTTTTTATTTTATAGATAAATTGACATTTTAATGTTTAAAGTTATGCTTGAGATCGGAAGAAATACGTTGAAATCTAAGACTTAGCTAATTTGTTACGGCATAGCAATAGCTTGAAACTTATGTTAAGATTTTCTCGTTTTTCTTGATGGAAACCAGTGAAATGTACGAATTTTACGAATAAAAGCTCGGCTTACACTCTTAAATAAAAAAAATGTGTTTTAAAGGTAAAAACATCAATTACTACTAAATAATTGAAATGAAATCGTACTTTATTTTAACTATTTCATTAATGAATTCTGATACTTATTAAAATGATTTGAATGAATGATATGAATGAAATGGAATGAATGATAAATAAATATCTATCATTTTATGTTTTTTTCTTCCCGAGATAACTAAATGAGTCCATTTTTTTTAGTTTATCAAATTAAAAGTTTTATAACCGAACTTATAGCTAAGATCAGAAAAAGAAAGTTGAATTTTGATAAATATAAATAAAATCATAACTGTATTTATTTAGATTACAGTAGACTTATCAAAAAATTTAGGAAGTTATTGTCCAAAAATTGAGCATATTAGATAATCAAATTAAATGAGATTGTGCTAAAGTCGTTTACACCAAACTTTAGATTCAACAACTTAAGATGTTTTATATTAAAAACTAAATATTTATATTAAAGACTATTTTTGGTTAATAGTTTATTTATTTCAAAATCAAGTTTATACTAATTTTGGATTCTCCGAAAAATTGTTATTAATTGGCATAACTGGACCGAATCCAAGTGTATACGCCACTTTTTGGACAATTATTTTTTAACTTTTTTTGATGAGTCCACTATTAAATAAATAAATATAATTTTAATTGATTTATTTATCTACATTCAATTTGTTTTCTTCTAAAGTAGGTTACTCTTACATGCGTAAATACATGATTCTTCATGTTAGTAGTTGTCAACTTTTTGCAGTAAAATTGTACTTTAGAAAATAATATTCAGTTAAAATTAATTTTAACTTATTGCTTACCTAATATAAAAAAGATTGCTCTTTAAAATATGGTTAATTTCAAATACATTCAAATAATTTTTAATAATATTTCACATAATTTCAAATGGGTTTTAATTGTTTTAATTTACTTGAGGACTACATAAATTTGGGTACTGTCTATATGATAGCCTCAATGAGATTGTTGAAACTCGTGGCGTCTGTAATCAGTAGTAAATTAGAGCATCTTTTATTTTATCAAAAACCTACGTGTATTAAAAAAATCCTGATTATGTATAGCAATGTTCTCCAAAAGATATAGTTAATATTGTTCCTAGAAATTTTCTACAAGAATTTTGAAAAACCTGAAATATTCAGGAAATATATCGTGACATTTATTTTAAAACCTTATTATAATTATCTGAAACTTTTTTTTATCAATTACGTAACTGGTCGAAACTTGCATATACCAATGATAATAAGCATAAATAAGTAAATATATACATATATGTACAGATATCCCCACTCCAAAACTCTGATTTCTTAATTTATGACAGAGATGCTAACACTTGAATATATCGCCTTGAGAGCTGAACATTTCTTCAATGCCAGTCTAAGTTTGTTGAGCAGAGAAACTAGCTTTATGATTATAATTTAAAAATTGGAGTTACCGTAAGTAATATATTTCAATTATTACTGTATCAACTTATTTACTTCTGGCTTTTTCAGATTCTATTCATTATTGTTAATAGATGCATTAGCATTTACCTAATTGGTTAATTTGTCTGTCAATAGAAAATAAAAATGAAAACTGTAATTTTAAGAATGAAGAAAACAATGAAATCATGTAATTAGTCTTTATGTAATTTAGTCTTTATAATACTTAATTATTTTAAATGGTTCTGATTTTTTCACTCATTTTTATTTTCTTCACTAATCTAAGTAGTTATTCATTAATAACGACAACATTCAGAACAAAATTAAATTCCTTTCTCTAAAATTATCAAGTTTTCTTAAAAGTTTAGTTTTATCCTAATTTTAATTTTTACTTTTATTTTTAATATGTTTTTGCAGTTCTCCAAAATACGATAAGCAATGTAGCAAAAATATCGAAGCTCTTCATCTAACACACAATCTTCTTCCACAGTAAATAAAGATCCCAACGCACGCAATGCGAATCCAAATGCGATACTTCGCCATTTTTGCCATCTTCTGGTCAAGTGTTGCCGCGTCCAGCCAGTCCTTCTTCCCAAACACAACCGAGTTGCTCATTGGTCCATCGTCTTTCGTCAAAACAAGCGTCGCCTATGCCTTATGCCCCGAAACCAGCCAGTCTAATGAGAAGCACTGCAACGTATTTCTCGAAACTATCAACGAAGATGACAGTACAACTGTCCTCTCCTGCAAAGTTGTCTTCAAAGCACACTGTAAAAGCAGCCAGATCGGCCAAGCCTTCCAACTGGTTCCTCAGTCGGACGACAAGCTGGTTATTATTTGGACGGATCACGCCAACCGAACCGATACCTATTTGAAATTGACTAGAGTTTGGCTATCA
Organism: Eupelmus azureus; assembly: GCA_030522685.1. Lineage (NCBI taxonomy): Eukaryota > Metazoa > Arthropoda > Insecta > Hymenoptera > Eupelmidae > Eupelmus > Eupelmus azureus. The sequence goes on from JAPYZA010006986.1 coordinate 5,799, forward strand.
AACTGCGGTAGCTTCGAGAAATCCTGGCTCTATCGAAACGATTACTACAAAGGAGGAATAATCAGCGCCAATGACGTCAAACTATTTCGGTATGAAGGTGATGCAGAATATAGTGGTATTTTTCCATATACCCGTTACTGCGGGTCTGGACAATACTGCAGACTAACGGTCGATTTCGAAAGTAACATTATTAGTGAGAAGGTAGAATGGTTGAATGAAAAAGCGACGATTATTCCGATCGAAAGATCACCGGAGAAGTACGTGGTGGTAAGCTCGGACTGGAATAATCTGGAGGTTACCCTGGCCGGATCAAATGGTAAGTCAAGTATATGATATTGAAGGCGTTGATGTCGAAAAAATTTACAACATCACAAATTTACTTACCTTTGTATTAGTTATATATTGCTAGAAGTTCATGTTAATTATACAGACTGGTATTGTCATCAGATATCATGTATTTACAAATGTCTCTGTACTAAAATTTTAGAATTTACAAAGTTTGTACTTTTCATTTCCAAAATTTTTCCGTTAAATTAGTCTATTATCAAATCACAAATAAAATACACGGACACAAATTTTCAAGTTGCTACAATCCCATAATGTAAATTCAATATGCCCACTTTTCTCCCTAGTTACCAAAACCAAGGTCATCCAGTCTATAAAAACAGCAGGCAAGCCAGCCAGCTACTCCACAGCCAATAACATCCTCAGCGTCTGTTACAAAACCACTGCCAAGACCAGCAACTGCTCGATGATTAATCTCAAAGATGACGAAGTTGAAAAATTCGGCGAAGCCCCTAGGTTTACAAATGCCTCTGTCACCTTCAAAAATCGTACTATTCTTACATCGGTATACAGCTTACCAAGATGGCCGGGTGGACTGATAGTACTGAGTGTCGAGTGTCCGGATGAGGCGCCTTTTGTGGATCGCTGTGCCAGTATCAGCAGCGAGGTATATCGGTTGACACTGCTCAACGCCTTCGGCAAACAAATTGGTTCTCTCAGATTGGAGGGTTTTCAGTGTGACAGTCATTATTTTGACACGGTGTTTAACTTTTTTGAGAAAGACAGTATTACTTACGAGTACTGTTTGTCGATGGGTTGCTACGATTTGGGCGTACGCACTGGAAGGACTCCGTTTTTGAGGAAGGCCATCAAGTGTTTTTATTTTAGTGATTTCTAAAATTGGTTTTCGTAGCGTTTGTATAAAGTTTGTAAAAATGTTATTTTTGTAACTGTTTTGTAAATAAAATTATTGTTATCTCAAATCCTAGTCTAAGATTGAATTTTTTCTTCTCTGGCTTATGTTTATTACTATCAATATATTAACCAAATATAAAATTAAAATAATAATCGAAACAATCGCTTTGGAGTTTTTATCACATTTTTGTTTCCTCATTTTAGATTTATTCAATGTCCGTCTATTCACAATATAGATACTATTTTTTCATTTTTATAATTAAAGTTTGTAATTTCATGATACTTGTATAATCATTATCAATATTACTAGGAATGTATTAATTAAATTGTTATTTCTACCGAAATATTATTATAATGACTTAAAAATTGAATAAATAATATTTTGTTTTCATATACATTTCATTTATATAATTAATCGTTTATGTGAAATATTGTGTTTTATTTTAAGGAAATATTGAAATAAAGGCTATTAAACCTTTTTTATTTAGCCTAGAAAAAACTTGTATGTATCTGTAAATTCATAAAATTAACTAGAATAGACAAGCTTTCATTTGCTTTTTGAAGAATTAAAATATTCTACGTCACTCAAAAATATTATTTTAACCAAAAAAAGAAAAATTGAAATAAAATTTATTTGCGACCAATATTTATGTTACTTTTTATGTAAATGTAAATGTAAATATGCAGCTACACAGCTGAAACTACCGGTTTTTAGATTTCGAGTCAAAGGCAAAAGCTTTACTTCAATCCACTACAATGAAAAGAGTATTTTCTGTCTTTACCACTATGATCAAAATAATAATTGATACTGCGAGATATCATTAATTACTTCTTTGAATACGATTTAATCAGAGATAAACATGTCAAATATTTGGTTCAAATATTTTTCAAATACAAAAAAAAAGCTCAAATTTGTAGACAGCAGAAGGGGGTACATGGATAGCGGATTTTCCCGCGCGGAAAAAGGGGACACTCTTTCCTCGCTCCACAAGCCGAGATCTATTGAACTTTTTTAATTACTTGTTTGATTACAATTTAGGAGATAAATATAATTTTCCATATCATGTATGAAATTTTAAATATTTGTTGAAATAGTAATAAAAAATAAAAAAGATTAATTACATAATAACGATTGGCATGTTCTACTTTTTTTATTCGATCTCTTTTACCTGGCAACTTTGTTAAATTATGATATACTGAGCTTGACTAGAATTAATTACTTTTTTTTTAAAGTCGCAAAAAAGAATTAAAAATTTATATATAATTACTTTTTGTTTTTTATTTCACAAGTTGCAAAATTATTTATGTAATTCAAATTATCGAGATAAATTGTTTTTTTGGGAAATCCCTGCTTTTACTATCACTTTGGGTTTCACAACTTTAATTTGATATGAGTCGATATATAATGCAGCTTAAAGATACAAACAATCATAGTACGTATTGAACAAGCAACGAAATGATTTCAGCTTCAATTTGAGAAGAAAATTAGCTTAAATTTTCGAGTTTTTAAAGTAAGTGTATATAATTGTTTAAATTTAAAATTCTATTTAATTAGTAAAAATCAAATGTGATTGTATTAAACAATAATTTTACGGAAAAATTCAATTCATTTAATCGTTTTTTTTTATAAAACACACTGTAACTTAAATTTATAATATGAAGATAATTTCTACTACCTTTTTATATATATACGTAACAGAACAATGCGAAAGTTACAGCTACAGTTAAATATTTGAATGATGTTTGCTAAAATTGAGTGGCTTTTAAGATAAGTTCGATGAGTATTTTAAAACTTATTATGGTTGTAATTATTTCGAATTTTGAATCTGATGTACTTTATTTTTTACTATGATTTTAAACTAAAACAATAGAATTAAATTTTATTTACAAAGACATTTTTACTCTTTATAGATCTTTAAAATGTGTTATACTATGCAAACGTAAAATACAAGATGATGTATTTATCTCTACATTTTTTGGTGAGACAAATTTTTAACTATAATAATGATTAATATCTTTTTAGATATCAAGATGAGCCCGCTTCTCGCGCTGCTCGTCCTCGGCTCCGTTCTGACAGCCAACGCATCTGTAAAATCCACAGTCAGTCGAAGCGACTTTCCCGAAAAAACCACGCTAATCATCGCCAAATCGTCCTTTGTCGACTCGAAATTAGCTTACGCTTACTGTGACAGGAGCTTCGATCCCGTACCCCTCGTAAACTGCAAGGTGTATCTCGATTCCCTCGGAGGAGGCTCGTCCTCTTGTCAAATCACTCTCGAATCCATAACGACTAATGGCGACGTCAAGGCAGATCGCGAACGTGCTCAAGTGCTGCCTTTCGGCAGTGGTGATAATGTTCTTTTTATCTGGCAGGAGCAACCCGGCGGTGCAGACAGTGCGTACATAAAATTCAGCAACATTAAAATGTCCGACTGTAGCGTTAAAGAGACAAGGCTTCCGTTTAACGAATTCGACAGAGATAGAGCTAAATTGTCGGGGGTCTTAAGTTCGACCGATGCTGTCGTGGTAAAGGATGTCTATGATCGATACAGCATAATGTATCACGATCGAAGGCCGTGCCGGTTCAAGTTTTGCAAGGTGGAGTTGGACGAGGAGGGTAATGTAGTAAGCACGCCAAAAAGCTGGTTAGAGGACGAAGAAACTTTCATGCCTGGTGCTGTGGTTCGCCTTCCTTCTAGAGAGCGCTATGTGGCTGTATATGGTTCTTTGGATGATCATGAACTTCGAATTTACGCATCGTGGTCATACAGTGAGTATTTCTATTATAATATAACATAGATTTTTCTTGCGAAAAAAAACTTTAAAAAAGCAATCACATATACTATTTTACTATATCCTAATTAATTCTTTGCTTACTTACAGACAACCCATACAAGACAATCAAATCTCAGGGCAGGATTACCGGCTACTCATTAACCTCTGACGGCGTCAGTGCCTGTTTTGTCACTCAGGATGGTGCCACCTGCACGCTACTTGATCTGGACGGATACACCCAAATGAACGCAGTTTCCGTACCTCTGGAGCAGAAGCCTCTGAGCGTGGTACCATTCAATCTGCCCGAGGGTGGTCTTTTACTATTGAGTATCGAGTGCCCTGACCCGAAATATGCCAGGGGTTGCTCGACTGCCGGTAGCGAGGTGTACAGGGTGATGAAGATGAACGGAAATGGCGAAGTGGTCGGATCGCTCAAGCTGGATTCTATCGAGTGCAACCTGCAGTTGTATAATATGTTTTCGCACTTCTTCGTTAATAAAAATGGCGAGGAGTGCCTGGCTTTAGCTTGCTATAATGACGCCAGGTATTTTAAGAACCCACCAATGTTGAATCATTTCGTTAACTGTTGGACGAAACTTTGAGAAATTTGCGGTAGAATATAAAAACATTGTAGAAGAGAAAGAGATAAAGTGATTGAACCAAAGTACGAAATAAATAATTTGTTACATATCTTTATGAACCGAAATAAAAGATGTTGTGAAGTAGTTCTGCTTTCCTATTCTTCAATACAATTCAAA
>JAPYZA010006987.1:0-10532 GCA_030522685.1 Eupelmus azureus
GTTGATTCGAGGTGCTGGAGCGCGAGGCGTGGGTGTTTTTGAGAAAGTGAGGTTGGAGAGATGCGGGAATGATTGGTTCTTTCGGGGGAATGGCCGGGATGGATGGGTTAGTGGGTTTTTTGCGGATTGGGTGGGAATTTTGGTTTGAAAAGAAGAGAAATTTTTGGAGCTTTGGAGCTGTTGTGAAAATAAAGTTCTTATCTTTTGTTATCAGCTAAAACCTTTAGTTATGATTCAATATAAATGCATGTGCATCTGCGTATTAAATGTTATTTAAATAAAAAAAATGGAAATTAAAGATTTAGGCAAAATTTTTTTAAATGTATTCAAGTTAAAACTATTGTTATCGATAATAATTAAGTAACGTAACTTGGATAACAATAGGTAACAAATATAAAAAAATATTTGACATTAAATAATTAGACAATAATAATATAAAACAAGTTTTTAACGATAGATAATTATTTAAAATCACAAAGCTCACATATGTTCACCAAAAATCCCTCTCAAACCCACCAACCCAAAATCAAACCCACCCATCCCAAACAATAATCACTTACCAGTCCTACCCACAGCAACACCCAGCACCGCCGCCAAGACAGCAATCGCCACTCTCATCCTCCTCATCCTCGATCCAAACCTATACAAACCAAAAAAAAAAAAAACGCTCGTTTTTTATCAAAGCCAGCAGGAACTCCAGCCTTTGTTTTCCCCGGCGCGAAGATATGCTAATGAGTCGGCGCCCGCAGATCGCTGGAAATTTGCATCGCGCGCGCCGAGAGGTAGTTTCCTGATGGTGTGTCCCGCGCGCGCGCAACTTTCTCTCCTGGAAATTACGCGCGTCACGGCGCGCCGAGGCCGAAGTCAAATGTTTCTCTTTCCACGACTATTTTTGAGAAAATATATATCGGCTCCTTATTAATTATGCTCGCGGGGAGAGTTCGTTGAGGCGAGCTACTGTGCGACGAGGAAAAACTGATGGAATAAGTTTCACTGTGACGTTGAATGGGTGATAAATTGCGCTGATGGTAAATTAGTTTAGCTGATTTTATACGGGCTGGTGTTGTTTGTTTAACATAAACACTTTATCAAAGACTATTATATATATTGAGCTGAAAAATTTTTGATACTGTAAAATGTTAAATTCAAGAATATGTAAATTGAAAATCACTCTGTAATGTTTAGGAAAAACATTGACTTAAAAATAAAAATCGAATCATTTATCCGACTTCAAAACAAGCCGATCAGCAAACAGAAGAGTCAAATCAAACAAAAAAAAATGCGTCTACCAAAGCTCAATAATTGCGTAAATAGACGCAGCAACAAAGCTCGGATTACCGCGCAACAAAGCGATAAAGGAAGCCATTAAAAGCAGCGAAAAAGAGTAACCCCCCAGCTCGCGCGCACGCGAGCCATTCCGAGCAAAAACCCGCTTACTTACCCACACGCACGCAACAAATAATACAAAACCCAATTAAACCGTGTGTGCGCGCACACAAACACCTCGCGCAATCCGGAAGCTATACACTACTCCATTGTCCTTTTTCCACTTACAAAAACGACACATCGATACAAAACTATATCACGTCACTCACATGTACAAACCTACTACGTTGATCGTCGAAACAAAGCGAGCAGAGAGCTGTATATAGGTGACAGTGCAAGTGTCTAAACTTAAGTGGACGAGGATCAGCGCAGAGGCCGCATATCGCGAGACTGAGGAGCGCGTGGCCGATGATCCTGAAAAACGGCTACTATCGCCTACTCCGCTCTCGAGCTCTCTGGGTCACTTTCTCCCACTATAGGCACGCGGGGCACTTTCTTTCGCCGCCTGGCACACGCCTTTTGGCCGTCTGCGGACTATATGCTGTTTGCGCGCTGTATAGGAGCGGGTGTTTACTCGAGAGAGGCTTTGACGGCGATGACGCGCGTCGGCGCTGTTTATGGGTAATTATGTGGAGAGGCTGGCCGAGAGATGCGGATGTGGTTAAGGAGATGGTATATTTTGGGAGGTGGGAAGGGTGCGGTGGGTTTGAGGGGGGAGGGGGATGGATTGGTGTTTTGGGAGGATGGTTTTTGGGTTGAGGTCAGTGTTTGGGATTGCGAGGAAATTTGGTGGATGATAGTTTTTGGAATTCGTTTTGGTAACGTGTGTAAAAATAAATTGATTAATGGATCTGGAACTGAATCACGCTGGGGAGATAAGCATCGCTATTATAATTTTTCGGTAACTTGATACGCCGTTCCCGTATTTTTTTCGGGCACGCTGATAGACATCTTAACTTGTTTTTTATAGATGGTAGTAGTTACGGAGTTACTTGTCCGGCAATTAATTAGTAAATGCTTCCAAAATTTAAGTTGACAACCTATTTATATTTTTTTAGATAAACATTGAAAAAACTGATTTTGGTAAATTACTGCTATTAATTTATTAAATGGATCATTCATCAATCATTTAAAACTGTTAGTGACAAATACGATCTTTTATAGCTCAGAAGTAGTTTCTTAACTACATTTTTTCATCAGCTTTTTCCCGAGTGATTAACTACAAATTGCGAAACTCCAATTCTAATTAATAGCAAATTGTGTCTATCTTTTTCATCTTAATATTTAATTATAGTTAATGCGTAAGTAACAACTCATTTCATTTTTTACCAACACAATCTGTCAAAACGAATTGATAGTATCTCTGTAAAAAATACACACTTTGAATTGAAGGATAATTTTTAAACTTAATTTTCATATGATGGCATAATCAACATTTTTATTATTACTTTTAAGTACTGAATTTGACTGAATTTGTAGTGGGTTTCAAAAATTATAGTTTTACTTAATATAAGGCAACAAAATAATAATAACATTTTTATATAATTTAATCTACATTCTAATATCGTAAAATAACTTTCTTTTACATTTTGTTCTGAGAAACATAAATATCTATTCTTATTAAAACTTTTAAATCGTTACCTCAAAAAATACACGCATAAAACAGGTCACATCCTTACATTTTCAGCAAGCATGTTGCAACGCGCAGCATACGTATACGGAAAGCCCCGCACGCGCGCCTTATTACAAAACAACAAAAGCCGATAATTGCGCTAACGAATTTTCTCGGAAGCGCATATAATTTCGTCAAAAATTATGCCATCGGCAAAACGAGTTTCTCCCTTTTCTCCTAAAAAAAACCTCCGCTCTTCACTCCCAAAACGGCCAAACAGTCCATATGCAATCCTACATAAACAGTTCCGGCTCGACTCGCGGCTAATCGATATTAAGATCGATGATGATCAGTGCGAATCGCGTTTCCGCGTCTAAAAGACTCCTACGACGATTAACCTACTAGCCTTGTTGCCCGCCAGTTTCCGCACCTACAGGCAAAGTACACACTTGAGGAATATAATGGCCTGGCTGAATAATATTCTCAATTTGCCTCGGCTGTTTTGCTTTCTTCCCGCGCCTGGATATATTAGAAAAGTCTTAAATTATTATTAATGCCGGGTTGATGGAGTGGAGCTGGCTTTGTGAGAGAGCCGCGCGTAGCTTTTTTTTGCAATTACTTTTCACTTGTCACCGCGCTTCACGGTTGCCGGCGATAAATGAGATTTTCGCATGCACGAGTGGCTATAGTGCGCGGCGGGATCTTAGGAAAGTTGCGAGTGGATTATGCTAATTTTTTTGGACTTTCGTTTGGGAATGAATTTGTGGATTGTAATTTGCGAGGAGAGGATGCGACGGGTTGAAATTTTTATTGCTTCGCGCATATTTTTGACTAATGCGGTATATGATTCATGTGGTGACTGGTTTGATAAGTATTGTCCTTTAATTAATTATGACGTTTTACAGTAATTAATGTGGAACTTTTAGAAAGTAAGTACGCGCTTTAAAACTTACTAATAAATTATTTACAAAATTATTTACATTGTGCTGAAAATAAGAAATAGCATATTTTTCAACAATTTAAAAGTATGCTTTTTATTTAGTGAATGAATGTAAGTTAAAAATGTTTCGTTTTCTTTATTGCATTAATTTATTTTTTTGCTTCAAAATAAAGAAAATCTATAAGTAATTAAAATGATTGATTTAATATAGATAATTAATGCTATAATTAACATCTTATTTATAAGCTACTTTCGACACCCTTTTCAAAGCTTAGCACATTTAAAATTTCTTAAGAAATACTAGTTCTTTTTGGAAATTATCAACAAAAATTAATAGATATCAAGATTTTCTGAAAAAATACGTTTTCTATAGTGGCTCAAAAAATCACTACAAAATATTCTTCATTAGAGTTTCAAAGAGGTAATATAATTTTACAACAACCATTTTTTTTTAAATCAGAAACGTTTACTAATCTTTGTTAGAGACGTTGAATTAATCTCATTAAAACATTTAATAATAAAAAGTTCTTCAAAAACTTACTCTTTTATATTTGTATGATTACTACGAAATACTAGCGATTCATAAAAATCAAAATTTGATCAGATTTTCCCTTTTACCGATATAATAATAGTAATATCAAAAATACTATCATCATAAGATCCTAATCATAAAATGACCCACTAATCTGAATAGCTATTCCCTACACTTAGATACAAAAACGTTAGCAAATAAATTGAACCAGTGAAGTAGGAATCTAGGCAAAATGACTGAGCGCCAAGTACATGGATATTTTTTTTATTAAACAAATCAAGGTACATACAACGTACTTTCACCGCTGCAAGCCATTTGCATGCGGCGCGCGATATTCTGTACAATATAGAGATTGGAATCTCTCGTTTGGAAGCTCAGAAGTACACTGTCAGGTTCAGCTGTTCGTTATTCGCTTGGCTGGTGCTAGCTCGAGCTTCTGCTGCGATTTCCACACTGTCCACCGTCTGTCGAAACATAAGAAAGTGATGCTTCAGTCTCGTGCAGTTTCCCCATTGGAAAAATCAAGGAATGTGTAAAAACTTGTAGTGATTTCCCTAATTGCTAAACCGCCCTGATAGAATTAGGAGAAATCGGCAATCTTTTATTCGGTCATTTATTTCGATCATTAAAAGTGATTTCTCTTGTTTAGTATGGAATGTGAATCTATAATCGATTGTTCTATCAGAGCAATTTATAATTCGTGTATGCGTAAATTATTTAAAAAGAAATATATTTTGATATCATAAGCGATTTTTGAGCTTCAGCGTGCTAGCAAAAATTCAGTGTCCATTTACCAAAAGCATTCGAAAAAACACTGTGTATCCACAACAGTATTCGTCACAATACCGGATCACATGGTTCTGAAATCTATCTTACAAATTTTTACAAATCAAGCGACCTCCATTTTCAAATGCGTTTAGTCACTCGGAGAAAAAGCGAAGCTGTTGTTAAAAAAGAGACTATGCTCATTCCAAAACCAACCCTGTCGTCATCGTCCCAAGACAGTTTCTTTACCCTTCTGGATATGGACTCGGCGGGCCAGGTCGGCGCGAGCGAGTCCGGTGGGTCGCCCGAAAAATTCGACGAATTCTGCGAGCCGGTCTCCAGGTTGTTCAGGTTGCTGCGGGCGCTCAGGTCGTTCATGTTCTGCACGAGACCGCCGACGTTCGGTATGTTGGAGGTGGCCGACAGGGCGGGCGGCTCCGGCGCAGGGGCCACCTTGTGCCGCGAGTACAGCGGCATTTGTCTGTTTGATATGACACCTGTGGAAGGTTTTTTGTTTTTTTAGGTGATTGGCTTGTTTTTTTTTGGTAGAAAAAGTTTTGAAGTTTTTGTTTTTAGTACAGTTTTTGATTTATTAGTTTATTTTATTAGTCTATTTATTAGTTTTGTTTTTCATAATTTAAAATGATTAATAAGGATTACTAGTTTTAACGAATTTTATAAAATTAAATATAAACATAATTTTAAAAAAATTAAAAAACAAAACAGTTTTTTGGTACAATTTTTCAAAATTACTTACTTTTAATTGTAGCATTATAGCTATCGTTATCTTCTCCAAAAACGGGATTGTCAATATCGTTGGAACCACAGCGTCTTTCTCTCGTGATTTCCAACGTATCTTGCAAAATACTGGCTCCTAGTATCTGTGGTGTTGGACTTAGGGCCGAAGGAACTGGAGACTTTTCTCTGTATCCAGTACCGACGGAACTCACTGATCCTCCGCTCTTTGGCCTTTTACTAAGGATTTACAGAATATGAATTACTAGAATAAATTTTATCAAACGTTACGATCTCATAACAACCGGTAAACTTTTTTATTATAACTTACTGCTTATAAATGTATAAAATGAGGATTAATATAACGACTCCGAGAAGACCAAGAACAGCACCAAAAACTGCTACCAATAGAACGCTGCTACCCAGCCAAGCAGGCGCTGCTCTCGCTGCGACTGGGGTAGCTCCTGTACCAGGTAAGTGGACTATCACCGGTATCATACTTGATCTGACAAAAGGAATTATAACAATTTACTTTCCAAAGAGTCATTATTAATTATTTCTTTATTGCAAGTACAATTGCACTGTACACTAAAAATGTGTATGTTAAAATTTACCTTGGAGGTTTACCAGTGTCCGAGGCAATGGCAACCAATCGCGCGATAGTGCCATTAAATGGCCCCATGGACCGCAGGATCAACTCTCCATTATCACGTATTTCAAAGGACCTGAAATAAGTAAAGAAAGTTTAATAACTTCTAATTTTTCATTTTGCATTTAGATTAGATAAAATTAGAAAGAATAACATTTACCTTGCATCTGGTCCTCTTAATGACAGTGAAACCCTGTCTCCTCTGTCGCCATCGGCCGCTTCGAGTCTACCTATTAGAAGTCAACAGATTAATAATTTTACAAACAGTTTCCTTTCTATTAAAAAATTTATTAAAAAAATTAAATTTATTTACCAACTATAGAACCTTCCCTTAAGGTCCTAGCGTGGAACTCGTATCTGGGATGCCGGAATCTCGGTTCCCACTCATTGACATCTTCCACTGAAACGTTTACTCTCGCCGTATCATTCTATAAGGTGAAAACACAAGCATTAAAGTCTCTACTTCAAGAACTACAAAATATAATTTTTTTCAATCAGAAATTCTCTAATTTATTCCGAGCTTGTAAAAATAACTTAAATCATAAAAATATGTCAAATCAATATAGTCATCTAAAAATACCAAAGACATAATAATTACATTGTGCTTATCCGTAACGTGAACGAGAAAACTATGCTGTATTCTGCGCTCGTAGTCCAAATTGCCCTTCAGAATCAATTCGCCTGAATTAGTAATGGAGAACCTTTCCAGATCCTCGTTGGCCCCGACGAGCCAGAACCTAAGATTCTAGAAAAACAAAGAAAAAAATTCCCATTGTATATGACTGCTGCATTTATATATATACGTATACAGTAAAAGCGCGAACGGCGCAGGTAAACGCGAGAGGCACTTACGGGATCGATTTTATTGACTCCAGCCGTGAGAATAACGCTGCCTGACGGTGTATTCTCGGGAACGCTCGCGTGATAATCTTTCAGTACGAATCTCACGGGTAAACGGCCGCCCACGACACCTGTAATGTTTGTGTTTGATTTTTATTACAGCGCTTTTTTTTATGTTTCGTTGATTGTTATGTTTTTTTATTGTTTGGTTTTTATTGTGTAAGTTAATAGATTATTACCGTTCGTGGTGTCGTCCTCGGTGCTGCCTTCTCTAGAGACGATAACGGTTGCCAAGGCATAACGGTCGGGATTGTCAATTTGCGTAGCCTGTTAAGAGAAAGAAATGTAGAAAATGTAGAATAGTTAGTTTTAGTTATTTTTGTACATTAAGAAGATGTTGGGATTTTCTAGTTAGGAGGCAATCATAGTGACCCATTTTTTTCATCCAATTTTCAGTTTTGAAAAAATATCTTGTCGTCACCTCGTTTTTCTAGTCGAAAAAAGAAAAAAGAGTTTTAACTTAATTTTAAGATTATTACGTTTAGCCATCAGGAATGAGTCAATATGTGATGACGATAACATTAAGAGAATTAAACTGTTTATGCATAGTAAAATATTAATCGTGAAGTTCAGTAAGCTTGAATAATGTTATATACTGTTCTACTGCAATAGAAATGATGAATAAGTAATAAGTACCTTTATAACAAGAGTCGCTGAAGAAATTAATTCATGATCCTGTAAAGGCCGGGTCACTATAATATCGGCTGTTTCTGGATTAAGCGTCAGAAAAGGTAAAATGCCACCTTGTATCGAATATCGAACAGGAGCACTGATTCCCACGTCTTGATCTACGGCTTTGATAGGCGCTGGATCTACTCGGAGAATCTTCCTCTGAAAAGTTGTAATAAATAATTTAACTTTTTAAATTAAAATTTTTTTAATAAATAACTGCAATAATATTTCAAATAAATTAACTTACAGTTTTAATGTTTAAAGGGACGCTAACTTTGTACTGATCGTTCAAAAAGGCAGGATTTTGATCATCAGCATCGATTACATTAACGTAGAGGGTAGTTGTAGACGATTGTGGGGGATTTCCTTGATCCTAAAAATATTTTGGAAGTCAGTAATTTAAGTAATAGATTTCCAGACAAGGAGCGCGAAATGTAACACTTACTTGAGCGCGAATCACAACTGAAAAGTTACTAAGGGTCTCGTAGTCAAGGGGCTTCCTTAAAACCAGCGTCCCTTCCAACGCATTAGCGAACACGAAAAAATCCTGAGTTTTAAAAATATAGCTGATTAATAGGAGATAAATAAAGTTTTTTTTGAAATAAAACTTAAAATTTATTAAATTTTAAAATAAGAAACAATTTATTTTTAATTATAACAATAATTGACTGTTTGGAAATTAAAATAATGTTGTCTTCAAATAAAATAATTTTTAAAAGTGTAAGTCTATAAACTAATTAGATTAAAAAATGTAGTTTCACAGCATATTTACAGTAAAAAATTAAGTATAAAGAAATTTTAATTTTAATTTTATTTATGAAGCATTCCATAATAAATCACAAGACTTCTAAAACATCACGTACATACGTGCAACATAAAATCATCTCTAAAACATCGAGAACTACTACTTACTTTTATCACAGTGCAAACATTATATACACGTAACGGTAATAAAGCATTATTAACAGCAGTTTTATAAGACTCGAGAGTCCTGAGGTTTTGCAATGTTACCTCTAAAGGAACTTTTTCGCTGTCCACAAAAATAGGCTGCTTATACGCAATTTACAATAATTCAAGTATAAGTTTACAATTTTTAAAATTACTTTTCATAATATAAAAAGGAGAAATCAGTAGGTTAAAACTTACCGCATGCGGTCCGGGCAGAATGGAATATTGAACAGTCGAGTAAGGTCCAGGCTGATCCGCGTCTACTGCTCTTACGCCTTGCAGTACGCGAGTGCCTACCACTGTGACCTGTATATCATTTTCAAGACATTACCCTTTTGATTTTGACAATACCTAATTAAGACTTAATTATCGAATGATAGTATCATTACCTCCGATATATTCAACACGTAAGGTGCGTTAATGAATTCCGGGGCATTGTCGTTGGCATCAGTCACCCTAATATTGACCGGTATCACAAAACCCTGGATCAATCACAGAAAAAATCCTCAGTTGCCATTAATCATGAATCAACACTACATTATTTCATACAAAAAAAAACCATTTCCCCCATACAAATATAAAAAATATTTAATAATAAAAACACAAAATTTATTAACAGACTCTAACCCATAACCATCAACCTACCGGATCGATCGTGTGCTTCCTCTCGCAGATGACATTTATATAAACACTAGCCGGACCATCAATACCCTCCTTGTCGAGCGGCCTGGTGAGGGTGAGGTTGCGCGAGTGGGGCGAGAAGGTGACGGGGCTGTCGTGCTCCTGGAGCCGGAGCTCGATGTCACCCTGGGGCCCCGGATCGCCGAGGACGCCGAGCAGGCCGACCGTGTCGCCGACCTTGAGGTCCTCGCTGACGAACAGGTGGGCAGCCGTCGCGCCGTTCTCCAGGAAGCATCTTGTGTCGCGTATCACTGCAAGAGTTATCGTAGCAATGAGAGGGTTGAGTGTTATAGATTTTGGGGAGGTGAGGTGTGTGGATGAGGGGTAAGTTGAGGGTCTAGTGGGGAGAGATGGGTGATGTTGATAGCGAGTAGGTTTGTAACGTGTGGTACTGATGGAGTATCTGTTGAAATAGTTTTTGGTGTATTTATAAATGATTTATAGGATTACTATAAAATGTATTGTATAATAGTTACTTTTTAATAAATTTTCAATTTCTAGAATGAGAAAATCGTTTTTATTATATATTTAAAATATTTTTGAAGTTTTGCATTATTACAAACCTTATTATAATCTGATTGAAAACAATGAAAAATAATTGATTTTCAAAAACTAATGAATTTTGATAAAGCGAAATGGTGCTGAGAAAGCAATCGGGAAACTAAATCAGCGTCTGGGAATTGTTCGGTCACGGTCCATAAAACAAGAAAAAGTTTCCATCCATTCAAAACGAATTGCTATTTAGAAACTTTAGTTTAATTACTAGTTAACA
>JAPYZA010006989.1:0-10530 GCA_030522685.1 Eupelmus azureus
ATATGTCATAATATAAACACAGTTAAATTTTATGTATTTTTCAAAGCTTATGTTATTAAAATAAATATCTGCAAACTTTGAAATATCGATTTGAATTCAAATAATCGCTAAAATAAGTAGAAAAGAAATAAATCATTAACTTTAATCAAAAATTCAATCATCAATTAAATGCAATTATTTATCAGATATATAAATTGTCTTAAGTGTTACTAGGAATAAAGATATTAAAACTTCTGTATTTTTGTAAATGTAAACGTTTTTTTTTAAACGAAAGGAAGGAACGCAATCGGTGAAAACGTTGGCTAAACTGCTAACATCGATCACGTGGTATTCTTTGTTTATAGTTAGGCGGGATCAGTTATCATTCAAAGATTATTACGAAAACACAGTTGACTTTTCACATTAAAATACATCTACGAGAGTGCGAGTCCACTACAAATATGCACACGTGCAGCATATTCAAAAAAATGTCTAAAGAAAGCTGCGAACTAACAAACGTAATTTTTATTTAAAAAATTTTCGCTTGTTATTCCGAGTATCTTATCCTAGAGTAACGTTCAAAACTGTGTTTAGTACATGTGTAGGGCCGTGTTTTGTTTGTAAATGTAATATTTACGTTCTACAATACTAATTTTGTCTAGGTGAAAGTTACCTATTTTGCGTTATAAACGTTATGGAATACAAAAATTATTTTTGTTTGATGCAAACAAATAATTGTGATAAAAGAGTGAAGTTAATTCTTTAAATTCCATTCTGTAAGTATTATTATTGAAAGTGTAAGCATAATAATTCTTTGATCCTAATGTGTACAAAAGTTAAATCAAATTTTTATTTTTAACAGTTGTACAACAAAGTAATTATGACTAAAAGATATTATGTAAAAGAACTTCATAAAGCTCTGAGAGAAAGGTCTTTAAGTAAGATTACAGATTGTTTAAACAAAGGAGCAGATTTAAATTCAGAAAATGATCTTGGAGAAAGTATCCTGCATTTAGCAGTCAAGCAAAATGATTTGGGAATAATAAAACATTTACTTAAAAGAGGTGCTAACATAAATAGTGTAACGAAGGAAAAAGCGACAGTTCTTCATCTAGCAATAAGAAATGAATGTCTAAAGAAGACCAAAGCAAATTCCAAAGATGTGCAAACATTTGTTAAATACAAAGAGGATATAGTAAGATTACTGTTAAATAATCATGTTGATGTTAATGCCAAAACCGATGCTGGTGAATCGGCTTTGCATATTGCAGTTAAATATAACAATAAAAGTATAGTAAAACTGTTACTTGAGAATAAAGCAAGTGTTCATGAAACTACATGCAGTGGAATAACTGCACTTCATTACACGAGTGAAAATTGTATTAACAATATTACTAGTATTTCAATAGCAGAAATGCTTTTAAATGCTGGTGCTGATATTAATGCCAAAAGTAAGAGTGGTCTTACAGCTCTACATCTTGCAGTTGAACTGGGTAACTTTTTATTGGCAAGATATTTCGTTTCAATGAAAGCAAATGTGAATTGCAAAACAAACAATCTTGTTACGCCAATATTTTTTGCAGTGAAAAATAATGATATAAAAATGATCAAGTTCCTACTGAAAAATGGTGCTGAAGTCAATGTAGAGAATAATCTTCAACAAAGTCTATTACATTATGCTATAAAGTACATTCATGCAGGTAATACAAATGTATTATCTTTATTTAAATAGGCTTTTAAATTTTAATACTAATTCTATTAATGCTATGATATTAATATATCTATATTGACTAATATTAAATAATTTTGACTTATATTTATTAAGAAGGCTATTAGTAATCTGCATAGTTTAGATGTCAAAACAATAATCTAAAATTAATTCTTTTCTTTTCCTTCTAACAAAAATCAATTATTTATATGCAAAAATTTAATAAACATCTAATTTTTTGTAGGCGAATCTCGACTATGTGTAGTGAAGCTTCTGCTAAAAAATGGAATCAAAGTAAATGCCCAAGACAACAAGAAAATGAGTGCACTTCATCTAGCTCTAAAAGACAGAGACGAAATCTTGGCTGGTCTTCTGATAGAGCACGGTTGTTGCGTCAATCTAAAATGTGTCGGTGATCAGCCGCCGCTCTTTATAGCAATTTCAAAGAATCTCGTGAGCTCGGTGGAGCTTCTACTAACTCGAGGTGCTGACGCCAACGCTGAGGTCTGCAGGTGCATGATGACCAAAGAGCACCTGCTTAGTTATGCCCTGTACTTTGGAAACCAAACGGTGATCGGACTGCTCCTAAATTACGGTGCGGAGGTAAACGCCTCCTCGGAATATTGCCGCACGCCTCTCAATCACTCGATCCAGTACAACCAGGAGAGCATCACGTTGATGCTCCTTAATTACGGAGCTGACGTAAATCTGAAGGACTGGTACGACGATGCACCGCTTCATATGGCTGTGAAGAATCTGCTCTATGGGCGCAAGGACAAGCAGATTCTGCATCTACTATTGGACATGGGCGCCGATATCAATGTAGAAAACAAGAAGGAGCAAACGCCTTTTATGCTTCTCCAGAGCAATGAAAATCCAACCGAATGTACCTATATTGGCTCTGGCATGTTCATTAAGCACATGGCTCTGATGCTTGAGAGGCAGCAGAGTATCGGCATTAAAAACTTGAACGTGATGCTCGAAAGACCTCGCTACTTGAATTATTTTCTTCATTGCCTGAAGGAGCTCAAATATATGCGCAGGCAGATGATCGACAACGACATCACCTACCGCGATGTCCTTATCAAGCAGCACAACGCCCTGGTTAAATGCGTACAAAATGAGAACGTTGCGGCTGCTGTGCTGTCAAGTTGCTACATCGGCAAATTTCCCAAATTCACATTTTATTTGAAGAGGAATTTTCTGAAGGGCCAAAAAAGGCTGAAGCTGATTGACAGTGCGCGACTTTCGCTTGTCAAAATAGTTCCACGCGACTTGCCGATAGAAGTAGCCACAATAATTTGTGAGAACCTGTCCAACGAGAATCTGGCGAATCTAGAGAAAGTTCCAGTTAATGACGTTAAGAAGAAGAATAACGTTCGACAGTTGACAATGACTCTAAGAAAAAGAAGAAAACACTCGAATATTTAATGACTTTCAGTTATTGGATTTATATACTTAAGCTTAAGAGGGAATATGAAAGTCAATTTTTTATCGATCGGAAATCGATGGTCACTCTATAAATTTATGAAGATACTTTAATTTATCGAAAATAAGAAAATACTGTATGTATTGGAATAATTTATTGTTTTTATACTTGTCGGTTTTCGGTCGGTAAAAATATAAAGCGGGAAGTTACAAATTTAAATGGACTACTGTGCCCTCTTAACTATATTTGTTTAATTTATTCTGTTATCGATAGAATTCTTTATTTAAAAGTGAATAATTTATTTTTTCTTTTTGTTGTAAAATTAAGAGTACATTTTTATTGTTGAAATGACAAAAATGTGATACTAATGTACAGTATTTTTTATGGATATGTAAGAACTATTGTAAAAAAAGACAACTGCAAAAAATATATAAAGACAAAAGAAATCTTTAAAGAGTTGTTATTGTGTTAATCAACTTCTACCCAACAGCTTAAGCAAAAATTATAAAAACAATTAAAACAAACTGTCACTTCAATAAATGTCTGTCTAATTCAGCTACTACAAATTTTCCAAAACATCATTCACCAAACAGTGCAATATTTAACATATCTTCTAATATAATGTAATATTTTTCATGTTTTCATAATAAAACTACAGATAGCGAGGAAGCAGCCGAGGAGGACGACTACTCAGCCTCGGCCTGCGCTATAATCCAACGTCGGAACTCGTCGCGCCGTCACAGTCGCCGACACAAACGCCGACCCTCCTCGCCCTTTAGCCCCGACGCCGGCGACTCCATCCGTCGACGATCTTCTGTCTTCACCACTAGTTCCGGCGAGTCCGTATCGCTATGATCATTTTTTTCGCTTTTTTTTATGTCTCCTATCAATTTCTCAACATTTTCTTTTTGTTGCATATAGCACGGCAATTTCGATAGGAGAGGAGAACTGCGAAGAACAGATCTTCGAAAATTTGAAGCTGCACAAGGAGGTGCTCCACGGTGTGAAACAGCAGCCCTGGCCGCTGCGCAAGAAACTCAAGTTGGTGCGCCAGGCTAAAGCCTACGTGAGAAAGCACGAGGGAGCTCTGCAGGAGAGGCTCGCTCAGACACGCAGCACTCGTGATGCCATTGCCAGAGCCTCGATCCTTATAACTAAGGTTTGGAGAATTTTGAAAAGATGATGCATAATTAGATTTTAAAGATTTATTTGTTAAATGCATATAAAGTTAGTTCGTAATTAATTCTGAGGAATATTTTAACGCTTCTGTAAAATTAATAGTTTGCGTGTATGTATTACCGACATGACGGATAACTTGATGGAAAAAGAGTTGCTGTAATTAAGTAGAGTGATCCGAGTGTGGTAAGACGATCATAGCAACACAAGCAATTTATATGAAAAAAAGTTTAGAATTTAAAATTAGAATTTACATTTTTATATAAATTAATCATTTTAATACATAGAATTAATTTTTATTGTACGCATTTGAAATGACGGTAGAAATGGCAATACTTCAAACGTGAACTGGTAAATCTGAAAACTCCATTGGTACCCTGGGAGAGTCGCATAAAGCAAATCGAGTCCCAGTTCGGCTCGGCTGTTGCCTCGTATTTTATCTTTCTCCGATGGCTCTTCTGGATCAATCTAGTCATTTCCGCGGCAATGGTTACTTTTGTCGCTATTCCAGAGGTAAGCTAAACCTTATTTATATAAAATAAAGAAATAATATCCAATAAATTAACAATGAATGTAGTTACTAGCCACGATACAAAACGCGACAATAGCGGGCGAGCGGAAGACGATGCTGCCCGAGGAAAAGGACAAATCGACTCATCTGCTGACCCTCTGGGAGTTCGAAGGCGAGCTTAAGTATTCTCCGTTTTTCTACGGCTGGTACGCCAACCAACACACTTACAAGGCTTACAAGCTCCCACTCGCCTATTTCATCGTCAATCTCGTTGTTTACACCTACAGTTTTCTCGCGATTTTAAGAAAGTGAGTATAGACTGTGCGTGATGTGCTTATTCTGAGTTTGGTTTGTAAAAGTATATATTAATGTGTTAATGTTCTTTCGAAAAAAAGATAATGAAAATTGAAAATTCATTTAGATAAAGAATGGAAAATCAGTCTAATATTAATTCCAAAGTATTTTGTCTGGCAGGTCGTTTGTCTATAATTATCTTATGATAATTTTTTTAACTTTATAAAAATAAGTAAAACTTTAAATTCTGATTTTAATTACAAACACAACTATTACAATGTGGTTTTATTCTTACTTTATTTTCTTCCTCAAGAATGGCAAAAAATTCACGTATGAGCAAGCTCTCGGAGAAGGAAGACGAATGCGCCTTCTCGTGGAAGCTATTCACCGGCTGGGACTTTATGATCGGCAACGCCGAGACAGCTCACAATCGCATAGGCAGCATCGTCCTTGGCCTTAAAGAAGCTCTACTCGAGGAGTCCGAGAAGCACCGTGACGAGAGAAAGTATGTCGAGCAAAATTTTATTTTCTAACTATATCTAATTACAATTTTGTTACTACTTAAAATTCTAGCTGGAAAATAACGAGCATCAGGATATTTGTGAATATGCTGGTGATAGCAATGCTGGCCGTCTCGGCTTATGCGGTCGTCGAGGTGGTCGAGCGTAGCGAGAATATCCCAGAGGCGAACAACAGCTGGTGGCGGCAAAATGAGATTACCGTCGTCATGACTCTCATCACTTACAGCTTTCCAATCTTCTTCGAAGTCCTCGGCATAATCGAGAGCTACCACCCGCGCAAGCAGCTGAGATTGCAACTTGGTCGGTATGTTTGCGAGAAGCTCATCGATTTCAAAATACATGTTTTTAAATGATTATTTTATAGAAAATTAGCACAGTACAGTAATTAAACGTAAGAACATTAATTTCCTTCTTTTTCAGGATTATGGTTCTGAATCTGTTGAACATGTACTCATTGATTTACGCCCTCTTTAAAAAAATCCATTCCTCGGTAAGTTTAACTTAAAAAAGGTTACCATTCACAGATGAACAGTTCAAATCTGAATCTCTCTATATATATTTTCTTTCTGTCTACTAGGATGAAAAATTACAGGGTTTAAAACCAAAAGATTCGATAACGACAATGAGTTGCATTGATAGTCCTGTGTCCTGCGATTCGAACGTTTTTTTCGCTGCTTCCACTGTCGCAGCGATGAGCCTCGTGTTAAGCTCAAATCTATCCTCGTCGAACTCGCATAAGACGTTTGACTGGTGGCCAGAAACGCAAAATAGGTAAAGTATTTTTTTATATTATGCAATCGCTTAAATTAAGATTTAATTTTTAAATAACTGATAAACCGCCAGTGCTGAAACAATCAATTACGCAGTGCCATCCGGCGACGACTCTCCAAACTTTTTTCAAGACAATTTGCCATTAAAAAACATCGATTCCAATAGTATTTTCAGTGAGTGGACGACAGAAGAGCAGGAAATCGAAACGGAATTTCCTTTGTTATTTGATTTGGGAAATTTCAGTTTTACGAACTTTAGTGTTGAGAACAACACAGTTATATTAAATTCGACCGAAAACTCTTCTACGGATCCCATAAAAGTGCGAAATGTTTTCAAGGACGTGGTCGAGGACGTTGACGAGAATGCGATAAATGTTGATGACGATTATCCTCATGTCAATTACAATGATTATGGAGCTTTAGACGTGGACAATAAGACCGATGATTTTTTCGGTCATGACACGTCGCCGAATCCGGAAATTTTGGTTAGTACAGATGCTACGGTAATGACTATATCGACGATCGAGAGTGAAAATATGAATGTCACGAGTATTCCCAGTGATAGAAACGAGTCTAAAATAAATGATTCGTCGTTGATGCCACCTAAATCCAACACCTGTACCGATTATAGGATCATGTGTTTTCAACGCTTCTGCGAAAATAAGACGTTCACATCCGATAACTTTTCTGGTATATATAATTAAAGAAGATTAGTAGTTAAAATAGCTTTCTGTTTTAATTTTTATGTATCAAAATGTGCTTTTTATTTAAATGCCGATAATACAAATACTTTTTTATCTTTATTTTAATTATACTTTCAATTTACACGAATTAATTTCATCATCTTTAAAATATAACTGAAAATTTTTTGAAATATATCACCTTCTTAAAGATGAAATTGATAAAAAAAATAAATAGTTTTTAATTCTAACGATAATAGAACAAACTAATAATAAATTCGAAAAAAATTGAACCCCACAACACAGTATCAACAACGTCGCTGGACATAGAGACGAGACGCCTGCTCCGCGGTCTGTGCTGGGAGACGATGTTTGGCCAGGAACTCGCCAAGCTGACGATGATGGATCTAGTGTTAACGATAGTCTCGATAATGGGTATGGACTTTTTTCGTGCGCTTTTCGTTCGCTACATGAACAACTGTTGGTGTTGGGATCTTGAAAAGCAGTTCCCCCAGTACGGTGATTTCAAAATTGCCGAGAACATTCTGCATCTTGTGAACAATCAAGGTATTTGATATAATTTTGATTCTTCCAGACTTTTTTCTGTGGCTCCTATTACTATGATATAGCGGTGTATGTTTATTTATTGGTTTGTGTAACATGCAGGCATGGTGTGGATGGGTATATTCTTCAGCCCAGGCTTAATTGTTCTCAACGTCATTAAGCTTGTCATCTTGATGTACCTACGATCCTGGACCGTCCTGACGTGCAATGTACCGCACGAAATCGTTTTCAGAGCATCCAGGTTTGTTTCATTTACTTCTTAAACTATAACTGCTTTACATGTTTGAAATAAAAACTTAGGGATTATTGTTTTGATTATAAACAGGTCCAATAACTTCTACCTGGCCTTGCTACTGACGATGTTGTTTTTATGCGTGCTGCCGGTCGGCTACGCGATAGTCTGGGTCGAGCCTTCTTGGCACTGCGGTCCATTTTCCGGCTACAAGAGAATTTTCCACTTGGCCACCACCAGTCTTAGAAACGCCGTTCCAAATTATATACAGTATGATCCCGAAAACTATTACTTCGGGCACTCTTACACCCAGCGCGAACTGTTACTCTCTTGTACCCGAAAACTATGAAAATTCAGAGATTTTTGAATCCCCAGATAAAAGGGTGTACTATTATATTTAAAACTTTCTCGACATTATAATTATAAGTATTGGTTGATTACAGATTACAATATTAATATTTATAAACCTTTACAAATATTTTACAAATATTGTTTTCGCAAAGTTTTTATACAATACAATACAAGTATGTGCTTGGGGGTTCTATCCCGGTATTTAACAATGCCCGAAGTTATACTGATTTTTTTTATAAAACAATATTCAAACAATTATTTAAAAATGTTGTTTATTCTTAACAAACTATTTTTATTCCTCTTTAGAGTTTTAGACTACATCGCATCGCCCGGTATTGTTATCCCCTTGTTAGTTCTTATGGCTTTAATAATCTACTACATGGTTTCTTTGACAAATTCACTTAGAGAATCGAATAACGATCTAAAAGTAAATATTAATGCAATATAGTCGACACTGATCTGAAATCAGTTTGTATAAAATATGCGTTGCTTTGCAGGTTCAATTGAGGCAAGAACGCACGGAAGAGAGACGGAAAATGTTTAAAATTGCGGAAAAGAGATTAGAAGGCGGCGACACCCCGTTCACAAGGTGGAAAAAGATTTTGCCAGGTTTAAACAACAATAAATCACTTGACATTTCATCAGTTAAAGACAATCGAGGTATTAACTCAGAAAATATTTGTTTTTTATTTTTTGGAATAATGTATGAAAAATTTTAAATCTTATATTTTATTTTTCTTTTAGCCGACTCAGCAGTGGTAGAAGAAAGGGAACAAAAGCGTTCGGGCGGCTCGGACAACGGTGAGCTTACAGAGGGTGAGCAGGAATCTCTTCCGAACGATCAACTGCCGAGCAAGCAGCAGAGACCTTCCGAGGATGTTGAACCGACGACAAATACGTCAGACAGAAAAAGCACCTGGAGGGCCTCGCGAACCAAGGAAAACTCTCCAGAGTCGGGTGAATCGAGCGACGGTAACGCGGCAGCTGCGGCTGCAATTCCGC
Organism: Eupelmus azureus; assembly: GCA_030522685.1. Lineage (NCBI taxonomy): Eukaryota > Metazoa > Arthropoda > Insecta > Hymenoptera > Eupelmidae > Eupelmus > Eupelmus azureus. The sequence goes on from JAPYZA010006989.1 coordinate 9,218, forward strand.
GGATTCACATTAGCAATGAGGAAGAAAACGTAAGCAGTCCAAAGCAAAAAAGACAACTAAGCCCAGACAGTAGGAGGAATAGCGCCAATTCAGAAGAGCAGTCGCGTTCTAGCGCGCCTTAAGAATTTGAAAGTGAAACTTTGAATGAAGATTTGAAAAGAGTTTCATTTATAACTTTGTTGATCTATTTTTAATGGTTAATGTTTTATTTTGTTTTGATGATTTGTTTTTAAGAGCTTAAATTAGATTTGATTATAAGCTAATTAAGGTGAACTTATTAAGTTTTTAGTAATATTGAAACAGTAAGAGATCATCGCATTGTTGTTTTACATTTTGTTTACATTACATTTCGTTAAGTAAAGTTTGATGAAAACAATATTTATTATATTACAAAAATCTTTCATATCGTTTAGGCTTTGAATATTCTATCATTTGATATTTAATCTATAATTAAGGTCAAAATTATAAAAACGTTGCTTTTATTTTATTTGAGAATATTTATAAAGTGTAATTAATCTTAATGTAATATTACTATCTTTAAAGGTTAAAAATGTTAATAAATTGTTTTAAAAACATTTAAATAGAAGTTTCTTGTATACTTTTTATTGCATATGTAAAAGAATTTGTGTACAGTAACAATAAGTATGATCAAATTACAATAATAATTAACATAGAACAATATGATATATTTAACTATCCATTGCGCAATTTTTAATTAACTATTAAATATAAAACAATTTATAAGTTTTGCAGAAAGTTTTTCAGTTTATATTTTTTACTTTGATGTACGTTACAACAATTCGTTCAAAAATTAAAATTATAGAATAAAACAGTCAAATAGAATAACAAAAATGTAGGGAATAAATGAGAACTTACTATATGTTGGTTTTTTTAAGAAAACTTGTTATTCACACTGTCTTCTTGATACAATTACATATTTACATAATTCAAGATCTTGTCACTTGAAAAAGATCATTAAAAACATCCTAAATTGCCACAAATAACGTATATAAAATTTCCAATACATACGTCTTAAGTCACGTGTAAATATAATATAATAAAATCTACAATATTGTCTCTTATTACCTAAGTTCATTATTTCGTCCTAAATAATTTTGCACCAATGATTTGAAAAGGACAGAAAACTGTGCTTGTTCTTGTGAGTTCTTATCAAATAATGAAGAAGAAAAACCATTCTCGTGTGTTAAACTTACACACTACATCATTGCACAATTATAATGAAGTTTAAGGATAACAAATTCAACGCGAGAATGCAATAAAAGAAAGCATTTTGATAAACAACGTATTAAAAT
>JAPYZA010006990.1:0-10529 GCA_030522685.1 Eupelmus azureus
ACAAAATAATACGAAACTCATATACACGCCCCCTAAAACAAATGACGCTTTTGATAATATCAGCAACGCAAGCGAGCCAACTTATTCGCAAACTCATACCAACACCCACGCGCTCAATCATTAACGCCAATGCCGCATTAAAATCTCGTTAAAGCCCACGTCGGTGAGATCCATCGAAAATTTTCGCCTTGTCAGCGGTGAGCTTGCGCACCTCCGGCTCTCCTCAGACTCGTTAATCGACGTCTACGGCTCGCAAGTTACACTGACACAACTTTCGTGCGAGAAGCGCCGACGGGCAGGACGAGTTTTCAGTTTGCTCGCGGTAAATATTTAAGCCGTGTTTCTCGCGAGCGAGTACCGGCTCGTGTGTGCTCGCATACAGTAAAGAGTTAAGAAAGAAGGAGACTTCGGGGCAATGGCTATATGAGGGATATCGTTGAGGAGGAAAATAAAGGGAGCCGGGTCATAGAAGACATGGAGTGAAATTAACTGAGAGGCGGACGAATTAAGAGGGTTTCGTATGGTGAGAACGTGAATGGGGATCGGTGAGAGGGATTAGCAATGTTGAGTCAGACGTTAAGCATTAGATTTAATTATAATAGGTATGGAAGTGGTTTATTATGTTTTAAAAATGATGGATCTGTAAACACTGAGAGAATTAGGATATTCCGTGTTAAACTATGTGAATGTAGGTAGTTTTAAAGTCTTCTTGGATGTACGGACTAAGAAAAAAGAAAACTTCAATTTTACTTCAACTTTTGTGTAAAATATGTACCTTACGATACTTGTTAACTTGTTAGATGCAAATTAGATATTGCTTGGAAGTCTCTTAGAAAAATAACATGATTCAACATAGAATTTATAATTTCTTTCCTTATTATTTTAATGTTATACTGATTTTTCAGGTTTATAAACACTAACTAAATTACTCAAAATTCTACAAAAATATTTTATCAAATAAAAAGTGATTGTCGAATTTCGTAAATCAAATTTCTGGCTTAGATATTAATTACATTTGACTTTCTGTTTATAAAACGAAAACTGATTTATAAGCACAAACTTTGTGAAGCACCCATAATGTACAAGAAGGCACCGAAAGAGACGGCTATAGTTTGTAACAAAGGAATTGGAAAGAGCCAGTGTAGTAAGAACGGAGAGAGCGAGCGAGGGAACGCTTTTCTCGGTCTCCCTTCGACAGGGCCATTTATGCAAATATTAGCCGCGAGCAATTTCGCTCTTTCTCTCCCTCGTAGAGTGGTTCACAATGAAGTAGATTGGTTCAATCGACTCGTTTTAGGAATAATTATTAAACTCCCCTGCTGGATTCTGCGCGGTTTTTCCTTTTTACGTTGGGTTCTGACGTAGTTCAAAAAGATGAGAAATTGAAGGGCGTGGAAAGAAAGAAAAAGTAGGGTATAGTCAACGAAAGTCAAACAATGAGCGAGATTACTGTGTACATTTCATGAATCATTTGTCTTTGCACTCCAATGATTCGAGTTGGCGTTTATAAAAAGTGAAAGGAAAGAATATTTTTTATCTAAATAGTTATAACAAAATAATTTTTAAATTTTATACTCTAACAAATAATACACGATTACGATACTCTCATAATCTAGTACCAAAATTTGAAATGATCTTTCTTAATAAGTTCTGAATCTAGTTACATAATAACAATCTAATAAGTTTCTTAAAATTCCATTAATTCATTCTAATTCAGTTGCTAGCTAGCATAATTATTGACAATAAAAAATTCGTTGGTCGGTAATTGAATTAAGTACTTTGTAAGTTCATTATACGGAATAGAACAATTACCCGATTAACACGAACTTCAAAGTGCTTAGGCAAGTTTAATTCCCCGCCGTGATATATTCGCTAAAGCTACACATGTGCATTCGGAGGATCGACGGCTCGCTAATCTCTGCAGATAAGTGGAGTATGTGGATTTATTGAAAACAGTAAGACGAAAATTATTTAAATTAATTTTTGTTTTATTTTACTTACTATTTGCTATAATAACTAGCACAAAATAAACGTTGTTTCATAGATTCTCAAATAATGACTTAAAATTAAACGATTCAACTACGAATTTTTAATCATCTTTTATATCATTCACTGATACAAAACTTTCCGGAAATTTCAAATTTAGTCATAAATTAATAACAACGAGAGCGACCGCCTAGTACACAATTTCCATTTAAATAATCCATATCTTAAATCAGTGCAGTTACATCCCGAAACGTGAGCGGAGTGCTCATGACAAAATGGCTCAGCGAAAAGCTCGCGCGGCCACACACACAAGCTACATTCAAATTACTCAGCGAACCCTAGCTTTAGATCGGCCGCGTATTTCACATTCCGCCTGTGAACTAATTAATTCGACGGCAAATACATCCTCCGGCCGCCGCATTTTCCATCGAAAAAGCCCGCTCTTTCTATTACGCCCCCCTCGAAAACACTCGGCGATAACGGTTATTAATCTTCCCCATGGACGGCATTAATTCAAAAACACGTATAAGCGCCGCTCGCGCCGCTGGATTAAAACTAATAACACTTCGCAATCACTTTGACACGCGCCGGCGCGGTATATGGCAATTACGAGCGCGATGCAGGGCAGATTGGCGGGAACGCGCCAACTCGGATTACACGAGCGTGTGTATCGAGCGAGATGCTCGCCGCGAGAGCGCAATTATTCGTCGGGATTAGCGAGTAAGAAGTGATTGCAGACGAACTAATTTGGATTTAATTAATCGTTCGAGCGTCGGCTCAAGATGTTTTCGCCTCGTTGTGTCTATCGATGTGTCGTGATGGTTATCTGTTGGTGAAGTAGTAAGGTTCAGTGGAAATTCGGATGTGGTGATGAGAATGTTTTTTGTTAGCTGGTTTGTTTATTGAGAAGTGGATTTGAAACTTTAGTTTTCGGAGGTTTGCTTTATGACAATAAGTGGGTGTATAGATTTTGCACTATAAAGCAAATTTATTTGCTGGAATGTATAATGTGTAGAATTGATCAGATAGGACATCCTCTCGACCGCATATGAATTTCAGAGCTTGCCACAGAAATCACAATGTACTGCAAACATACTATTTTATGCATCCGGTTAGGATACTGCAGAATAACCGTGTAAATAAGCTGCATGTAGCTTCCTATTCTACATCACAATTTAAAGTTTTCTAAAATTTAAAATTTGTTTATTTTGTTAGATTCAACAAGTTCGCAATCGGAAAATTTTTTTAATAAATTTAAATTTTAATACCTATTTTTTAGTAAAATGCAAAATTATAAAATTTAAATTCACAATTCTTCATCCTAAAAAGTATTTCCCCCCGCATTCCATTCACTACATTCCTAACAATTTCCGTCAACAATGCCTCGACCGCGAAGGGGTCACTTCTCGAGTAATATATCTTTCATTTGATGGTGGGATCCCCCAGCGGCTAATTCACCCCCGCGCCGACTCGTCCCACTTCGCGACTTCATTCTTCCCCAGCTTCGTTTTCTCCCTCAGTACAGAGAGCAGGCTAAGTCCCGAAATAGCCCGCAGGGCTCGCGAACTTGGCGAACTCGAGAATCGAGGTTGCGTTGTCATTGTTGTTTCGGAAAACAGTCGCACAGCCCTTTGGTGGTTTGTGTAACCGAGCAAAAATTTTGGAGACGATTGGAAGTATTTTTGGAGATGGATAAGATTTGGCAGTTTTCTATTTTAAGATCTGGTTTATTGGATTAATGTTTGGACACTTTTTTATTTTTGTACTAGTGTAATATTTTATTTAGTTTAGAAGTTTGCGAATTAATTATATTTTTAGCTTGGTTGTTCTACTTTATTATCAAAGTCTCTATTAGATGTAAGACAGGTTTAGTTCATATTTACATACTAGGTGGGGCTTCATTATGAATAACTTAATCTACTGTATAATTTTTTCGGTAGCATTTATTAAAAAAAAAGTATGTCATTAAAAGTGGGAGAGTGGGACCATATCTATCGTAGATGTATCATCAATATTTTAGGTGGATAATTTCTTTGATTGTAGAACTAGAACATCATAATTATATTATTTTTTAATTATATATTGTCACATGTCTAATACCTCATTTATAAATCAATCATTCTGTAAAATAATCCCCAAATGAATTATTACTATTAGTAGTCGTTAATAATCGTTTATTTTAATATATAAGCGCTTTAAGACTGCATATATAATAATACCAAGACGGTATTCGCACCGACCAAAAAAATCAAATCGCAGTTCACGTAAAAAGAAAAGGATCCGGAAAAATCAATCAGATAGCACCACGCCAAATGAAGCATTCGCGCCCAACGATTCAAACTTTTCCTTCCTGCACCCGTTAGAGAAAAGTTCGACGGCCATTAAATTGCTCTGTCTCTCCAAGCCTTAAAGAAAAAAGCACGCCGGAGGCACGGAAACGATTCGTCCTTCGTGCGTACGCGCGTTCGGCCTCCTCTAGAACCAAGAAAATTCACCTGCTCTCCCTTTCTCCATTTCTCCTCTTTCTCTAACTTAATGTCCTTTTTTGCGCTCCATAACGTACAGCTCGGCGCGTCTCCACCCTTTCTTTTTTTTACCGTAGCTCGGCGTGGCGATGTTTGTTTCCGTATTTCGCTTGTATTTTTCGCCAACCGTTTCTTTACTCCATCTCTCTTCCCGGGGGAGAATGTGTGTTTGCCTCCGGCATTTGCCGAGCGAATTATGTCGCGGCCGGCTTCCAAGTCTGTGGTTCGAGGCGAAGAGAATTTGCCCAGGTGAAGTTACGTGTTGTTTTTCGGATGCCGGGTTTAATTGACTGGTACTTGTTTGCTTTTGAGGAAGAAAATTGCTCTATTTTGATAACTGATTTGAAGCGTTTCAGAAATAATATTTATGGAATAACAACATTTTAATAAATAGTCTGACAAAATTGCTGTAATTGAATTAGTTTTCATAAAAGTAAAGAATTTAACTTGGTTTATGAAAACATAACAAAAGTTTAAAAGTATTTTTAAAATTTAATATTTTAGTGAAACAGAAAGCATTTATTTTTAAAAAACAAGAGTTTTATATTATAAAATAACAAAGCTACGTGCCATTTTAGGATTCTCGTAAAATCAAATTTAGAATCAGTTTTCGAGAGTACTTCTGCACTGAATAATAATATTGGAAAGAGATTTCCTTTTATAGAAATGGGAAGTTCCATGATTTTACATTCATTTTAAACTACAGACCCGATAAAAATAAAAACAAATTATTTACAATAACTTTTCTACTACGATATAAGCTAATGACAACAATTTGTAAACATATAAAAATAAAAAAGCACATTGCAAACTTCTGTAACTCCGATCCTTAAAACTTCCAACTTACTTCTTTTACAACTTATTAAAAATTCAGAAAACAATGCCGCGACATTTTCCTCAGACTCGAGCAGTAAAAGCCACTAGCAAAATTAAAGTACCGCTCCATAACCACCCTTTAAGATTTTCCCGGCCATTACCTTGCACCGGCTGCATATGCGCAGTGGCGACTGCTTGCCAAAAATGTTAAAACTCCTCCGTCTGGCAGATACATCGATGAAGTATAACCCCCCGGAAAGCATTGGAATTCTCCTGGCAGCGCTGCAGCCACGCCTCGAAACTTTACATCCAGTTCGCGCTGGAGATACGAGAAAGCTCGGGGAAGCAAAAAATCGACAGCTCGGCCATTTCCAAAACAATCGGGGAGATAGCGGCATCAAAAGAAAGCGCGCCGAAACAAAAGTAAGAAGTCCCACGGCCAGCTCTGAAATCCCGGAAAGAGATACAACTTGGCGAAATGAACCGACTGGAGGCGAGCGCAAAACAACGCTTAGGAGAAAAGAGAATCGAGCGCGAGATAGCCGGGCTCGAAATCCACGGCATTATTTCCGCGCGAGATTTACCGTGGAAGAAAGCGCGGATAATAAAAGCGAGGAGAGGCGCGAAAAGACGCGGGAGCTGAAAAGTCGGGAGGGAAGAAAAAGAGGAGTTTTATCGCGGGCCTTGAATTGTATCGGCATGCGCGCGCGCGGCTGTGTTTGTCGGCGAGCGAGCCAGAGCGCGGAAATTACATTCTTGGACGCGTGGCCGTGTGGATATGCCAGCGAGTGATGCGCCAGTAAAAGCGCCGGAATTTTATGATTATTTCGATCTGACGAGAGATGTGCAGCTGGCTGTTGGGAAGCGGTTTTCTGAGTTTCGCTTGGCTGTTTGTTGCAACAAACAGGGAAGGAGGAATTGGAGGTGAGGAATTGGGAGTTGAGATAGTTTGTGAAGGAAAAAAGTAATGCTTTTGTTATTTGGGTTCTATTTTGTTTTACTCGGTATTCGTAAGTTAATTTTTGGTGATGCTAATAATTTATTTAAACTTTCGTCTATAATGATTGACAATAAAAGAGTAAGTAGACGTGGAGTGATTATTGGATATTACTGTGTTGGGTTTTCAAAATTTTTTTAAGCAGACTCAAAAAAGATGATTTTTTATATACGAGAGGTACAAATTAACAATTTATAAGCCTTGAAAGCTTTACTTTACTTCTTGTAAACCAATAAATAAAAGAAATAGTAAAAACCGCGTTTATTTAACCTTATTCACGCGTAGTTTTTTAATACATAATTCATTCTGCACTACTGGGTTCATTTGCTGTTTTTTAAATCTTTTCTAAGCCATTTGCTACTAAAAATAAGAATAAAATAATATAATGATAATGGTCTGACCCATAAAAAAAAACATTACAATAATAATAATAAAACCCAGTTTTATTAAAAAAATTTGGTTTGTCAAAAATTAATATCAGGAAAGATCTAAAATCTCAGGTAATAAAATTTTTCTATTTACATCAGAAATAAATTCAAAGAAAAAACCTTATTGAACAAACTCTTTCCAAAAAGATTAATAATCAGAGTAAACAAAACAATAGATAAAAATCAGCTTTCTTCACCCACCTTATACTCCTATTCGAAATTCCCGACCTACTTTCCGCTTAAACTCTTCCACTTTAAGCTCAAGACACAAGCACTCGACTTTCCTGCAATTATACCCTCCTGAAATATAGTCCACCAGACGATCCACCCGCTCCTCTAAACAACATTTTTTCCACCGAGGATCGCGCGTAAATCTTACTTCAACATCCCCGCGCAAAACCGCGTGATGGATCGAATTCCAGCTTCGCGTTCCCTCGCTTGGCCGCAGCTCGTTTTAAAAAAGCCGCAGCCGCCCTTCATTTATATAAAACTACTCCCTTCGTCCAATAAAAACAAAAGACCGGCCCGTCGACTTAATAAATTGAGATGAATGTCGAGCTCGCGTTGCTTTTTTTCTCTCGCGACGCACAAAGCGCGTGCACAAGCGCGGAATTAAATTCTTCGCGAAGAATGGCGAGAGGAACTGGGTCGGATAGATCGAGGATATGGGCTATGTATTCCAGAGTTCTCCAGCGGGGGTGTAAGTAGTGCATCGGTTAACCGAGATGAGCTGTGCTATCATATCGCGGGATTTTCGGAGGGTTGAGGTTGGGTATTTTTGGAATAATGATGACGCAGGCGATGGTAGAGTGACGATAGCGAAGTTTCTGTTTTGTTTGCATAATTGGAGTGCTTTCTGGGGGTTCGAATAGTTTGGTACAGGTATGAAGATTGCTCTGGTTTATTTGGACACGAGAAGACTGTATGAGAACGGGGCATCAGGAAAAATTACTACGTAATTTATTTTAATACGTAATTTATTTTAATTTTTGTATGATAATTTTCTAAATAGAAGAAAGTGCAAAGACTGAAAATAAAACCACAATATCGTATGTTTTCTTGCTTATATCTAAATATAATAATGAATCGGATTGAAAACTTTCAAAGTAATTATATTGAAATTGTGTTTTTTATTTTTTTTATTTTTTTTTTTAATCCAATTGGAAATAGTCTTTAAACCACTTCATCTGTATAGAAGACAACACTTCCAATTTTATAAACCAACTCCAAATCCCATTAAACCACACCGCAAAACTACCAAAACCCATGCACCCACGCTCCACCAAATCCACCACAAAATCGACACCATCAAACTTTTTATATTAAATACCCCACCCAAACTCATCCGACCAATCCAGCAGACAAAAACACAAGCTCCTGGGCCGCCGAGCCATCAGAATAATCACGCGACGAAAGCTCGCTGCATACACACACAGCAGCCCAGGGACATTTTGCAAAGCGTCGCGATTTACGAGCTCCGAATTCGGCTCCGCGCGCTGCGAACTTCTCCCGGGGGCAAACAAAACAGGGGCCGGGCCTGCGATTTTCGCCTGTTCTGTTTGCCCGGCCCTCCGGGGAGGACGCGTTACAATCGCGCGCGCGCCACGATAAAGCGAGAGAGAGAGAGAGAGAGAGATGTTTGCGCAGAGATGGAAGAGCGAAATATGTGTGCGCGCGCGGGATTACAAACAATTAAAGGCAGTGGCTGAAAAAAGGGAAGGGCGAGGGCACAAAAGAGCGCGCAGCTGTATGCGTGGACGTGTATGTATGCGGGCATGGATGTCCGGATTGTTTAGTCAGTGAATTGCGAAAATATACGCTGCGAAGATGAGAGGCTTTTGAGAGAAAGAGAGGGGGCCTCTCTTCCTTTGTCGGTGAGTTTCATTCAGGCTAACTGGGACACGGGGCGTGAGCGTTAGGGTTGATTAAATGTTGAAGAGCTGGATTTTTTTTTTCATTGGCTTGGTTTGAAGCTGCGACGAGGCAGGTTAAGATGCTTTTAAGTGTCACTTGGTATGTGACAGTTTCCGCTGTGACTTCTTTTTAATCTTACTTTTTTCCCCAATCGCTCGTATATCTTTCACTTTATGTCTTTCAGCTTATCAACAAGAAGAACAAACCACCCTCCAACTGCGAGCAGCGAAAATATTTGAGCGCTCCCATAAAACAGCCTCCCATTACCGGTACAACTCTAACCACCGCGAAAAGAAGAAAAAAAAGAGAGAGAAAAATCGCGTATCACGGACAGCCGCTACAAAGCCGCGTCAAAGCTCCATTTTTATAGGTGGAAAGTCAACCGGCCGAGAAAGCTGGGAAGTTCGCGCGGGCTGCAGCCAAGCGGAAGCGCTCGATTTACGAGCGTCAATCCCTCATATAACTACCGGCGGCGGGCGCGTCTCCGCCTCGCTGAGTTCTGCCCGATGTCCGTCGATAATTTCGCAGCAGCAGTGGCTGTCCGTATGTGCCTGGGTGTATAGGCGAGAAGGAGAGATTTTTTGAATTAAGCTTTAACTCTTTCTATGTGGTTTATTTGCACTGAGTATTGCTTTATACTGTGGATGTTCAAAATTTTTCAGGAGTTTCATCTGGTTATAAATTTATTTTTGATGTGATGGGTGTAAGAAATTTTGCTGTATTTTGTTAATAGTCAGGTAATGGCTTACACGGTAGAAAATGGCCAAAAAGTTCATGGTCTGGAATGGTGAAATTTCCACCAGGGAACTTAAATTAGATTTATGGAAATTGCTAAAACAACTTTGAAATAAGGGTTTACATTAATTTTTATACAGAACTATTTTAAAGAAATTTAATTATTTAACCAAACTTATTATTTAAATAAACATATATTTTTCAGGTTCTAATCATTATTTGTATTTTTTCAAAATTATTTAAATGTAAATATCTTGCAGAAAACCTAAATCAATTAAAAATCCTAAACCCTAAATCAAAAAGCTCTGAAATAAAATTCCACAAAAAAGATGCATGCACGCGCTCGATTAACTTCCAGACTTGCGCAGCCATGAAAGCACGAAAGATCATTGAACTCGCTTCGAAAGTTTGCAAGAGAAAAAAATCAGTTTAATTACAAACGCTCCCACTCGCATTGCAGTTGGCTCTGTATTTTTCTGTTCGTCATCTGGCCTTCGTCGAATCAAAGAACCCAAAAAAAAAGAAGAGTTCGCGCACTCGCGGGCGCGCATTAGCCACTTGACCGACTTTGCGTAACGTTTCCACAGAAAAGGACTAGCGCGATATCGGCTAGAGGGTGGCTCTAATTGATTGAAATTGAAAAAACAAATGGAATATCGAGGGGGCGAATGGCAGCGACTTTGAAGTCGAGGTTTTCTTTGAATGGTTTGCTGACTTTCTCTGAGCAGCTAATTGCATTTCATTGACTGCTACGTTTAAAAAGAGAGGTTTAACGCGAAAGGGATTTCAGAATTTTTGATATTAACGATCAAACGGTCTCAATTAAATTAATTAATTGAAAATTTTTAAACATGTAGTGGGCGATATTTAAATACAATGTATATATTTATGTCAAATATCAGCAAAGTAATGTGGAACATAAAATTATAAAATTATATGTATTTCGATTAATTTGTATCCGTGGTTTCTGATCAAATAAAATGAATAAATATTATTTTAGCGCAGGTAGAAAATTTTCGTTCTTTAATGAAATCCTGTTGATTTCAATTTAGTTTAAGGTAAGTGCATACTTGATGTATTACAGTAAATTATGCTAAAGTATAAATTTCGAACTTACGTGCGACAGGA
>JAPYZA010006991.1:0-10529 GCA_030522685.1 Eupelmus azureus
TGATCGATAAGGGGAGTATATCTGAAGAAAAATGTATATATAATAGTTTAAAATAAAGGTATTTCCCTCTACTTTTAGAAACTATTTTAATTTTTCTAATGTTGAACTAAAATAATAGTTATAATAAATATTTTCATTTTCAGGTTATAAAGGTGTTGTGCCCCCTTAAACTAACTTTTAATGTAACGTAATTGGTTTTGCTTCTAAAAAGTCGTACTAAAGATTTTTTTGAAGGTCTTTATACACTTGATAAGTGATATAAATTTTAGCTTAAAATATTTCTTAATTTCTGTCGAAAGCCATTTGTTATATAAGAAACCCTCTTGGCAAATTGTACTTAAAAAAAATTGGAGACGTCATAGAGATTTGTTTAAGTAAATTCCATGAGCATTGACTAAGTTCGCGTCTGTTTTTCTGAATTTTCATGGTGCAATACAATATTTCATGCTTTTAATAAATTGATTTCAAAGAGTAATTGATAATAAGTTAATATGTAAATATATTTACTTCCTAAAAGTATTGAGAAACATAGTTCGGCAAACTTGAATCTTTTTACCGCTCGAGGCGAGAAAAAATTTTCTCTTGATGCATTTCTTCGCTTGACTTTCATCGTTAGCTGAATGTACTATTTTCTCTGATTCTATCAATTTGTCAGGTTAATCCCATTACCTTTCATGAGATCCTAATCTCCAAAACTGATCAAAATGAGTTGCTCGTTCTGAAGCAGAAATTTTGTCGGTACACTTAAAACGGCAAGGCCAACAACCATGTCCCATTAAGTTATCTGTACCAAAATATCTTGCTTTTTTGGCAAGATTGAATTTCCAGGTATCGGCTTCATTTTTTCTTTTCCTTGTTTTCACTTTAATTGCAACTTCTTTTCCATTATCTTCGTTAAATATTTTGTCTCGGGAATTAGTAAAACTCGTAATATTTTAAATATATTTGTATATTATATCAATAATAAATAAAATATCACTAATAAAAGAATCTAGTATTTACACTTACCAGAAGTCAAGGATGCCTCAGATATATCGAGAGAACTTTGCGATAGCTTTGTTGAGGCTCTTCATTGAAAGATGAATGGCTTTCTGACATTACATCAATTTCTAGTTTAAAAACTATACACACACGCACGCACGCACACGCACACGCACACACACACACATACTCACACACACTCACACACACACACAAATTAATGTGCATAGAAGAAGTTAAATTATACAATCACAAAATTATGTAATTTAAGGGATAAGTCGAATAAGAGACTTTAGTGTTCGTAAATACTTGAAGTAAAGCGATCTCATAAATTTATGAAATAAACTTTAAAAACTATGCAGCTCGTTACTGCTTTAAATTTGCACTAACTATTTTATTCCACTTATATAGTCCTTAAAATATTAATTTACAAAAAAAAATGGTTAATCTTAAGAATTCTGGTTTTGTTCAAAGCTCGTGCAGCTTTCGGATGTTTGCAGTGAATACATGTACGTATTTGAATGTGAATGTCCTTCGGGTGTTGATCTTTTGTCAAATTCTTATTTAAAAAACGAATGCAAGTTACAACCAATTCGATATTATTGTTATGGTTATTATTATGAACAATTGCTTTTATTTTGAAATAGATTACCTAAGCGTTGAGTTTGCTCGGGATAACTATGTGAATTGTATTCATAGTTCGACGCGGGATATAAACGGTGGAAATTCAGCTGGTTGTTTTGCGGCATATAATGCCATTCTAAGTTATTTACTAAAGAAAAAATACTTTGTATAAGTTAAGGTGCATGAAATAAATCATTTATTTTAAATGATACAATGATCGAAGAATAATGGACAGAGTCAAAGAAAATAGCCTGCTAGTAAAATATTGTGAGGTGTAATGAATTAACTTCCGCTGACATTGATTATTTTGCATCGATGAATTCTATTACTCATTGAAGTAAGCTGTGTATAAATTTTATCTTCAGTGGGACTACAGGGTTTTAAAAGACAGTTTTCTTCCGTTGCATCAATATCTAGAAAAAAATTGTCGAAAATCTGTTTGAAAAGAATTTTAATAAATGTTAATATAAGAATTAATATTCTTAAATATATAAATAAACATTATTACGCTTTTTAAGAAAATAATAATTATTAAATTAAGTTTTTAAAAGAGTAATTTAGGAATTAGGAGAGAGCAGGGCTATAAGTAGGCCGACTTTTAACGAAATTTTAGTTTTTTCGAATAATACATGAAATTTACTAAAAATTATTCTATGGTTAAATTATAGTTTATTCGTTTGTGGTATGAATTTTTTAAGTATGGATATGTTGATCTTTGACGAACCAAGATGTAGTAGTAGTTAAAACTTTGTTTATTTAGTCGACGTTTCGACCGATTAACGACCGCCCTTTTCAAGACTGAACAGAAAAAATTTTTTTAACATAAGAATTAAGCACAACGACGTACAATAAGTAATGACTTAACAATTAACAGTACAAACCTTTTTAAAACAAAATTAAAATTTACATAATGGGATCGTAAAGAAATTTCCACTGATGTGGAAAGAATACTGTAAGCAAAAAGCAAGCTGATGTTAAAAACAAAACCTTTTATACTGACGATTAAAAAATTTTACAGTAGTTATAAATTATTTAAAAAAACCTATTGAAATAGACAATTAAAGTCAATAAACTCACGCCTCGCAAAAACGATAGCGCACTCAGGAGCTACAAGTTTGCCGTGGCGGAAAGCCATTGTCAGCGGCATATTGTGCTACACTGAGAGTCGGTTGCGAAAATTTTGCAGTTTAACCCGCGAAAATTTTCGAAAAGCGGAAGAAAGGAAGGGGAAATGGGATCTGGCTATTTCACACTGTACTAGCGTAACACGAGTTACGCGGAGGTGACACGCTCTGAACGGTATTCCAGTCATACTCGCGGAGAGTCTCTCGCAATGCACGCGCCGATTGTGAGGATACGACCGTCGGTATACTCCTCTCTCTCCCACCACTGGCGGAGTGTGGAGAGAGGGGAGAGAACGAGCGAGCGAAGCCGCCTGCAAGCGGCAGTTGGTAACTGGCTCTTGTCAAGAGCGGTTGTACCCGAGCACTCAATAAACTTTGTTCTTCTTAAGAACGAGACTCGCTCATTTCACCCGACCTCCTCATCCTGGACCTGGGGAGTAGAGACCCCACCAGCCAAGATCTCCACATTGGTGACCCCGACTTCGCGCTGCTGGGCCGGTAAGTCTCTCTTGGCGAAATCTTCGCCAACGGCCCGCAAGCAAGCACTCAGCTTGCTCGTCGCGAGATTCTTGGAATCTAGCCGCGCGCACGTGCTGGCACGCCGGCGTGCGCGCTCCAGGAGGCTTTCTAATTCTTCCTGGTCGTTGTTGTCTACTCTCGAGTGGCAACAGCACCTTCTTCAAGGCGATCTCGCCCAACAAAGGCAATCTTGCCGAACTAAGGCGATCTCGCCCATCGTGGGATTGGCGATCTCGCCCATCAAGGCGATCTCGCCTGCCTTCATCGCAGTCGTCGCGTGTAGCCGTCCAGGAGTCAGCGTGCGTGAAGCCACCGACACCGGCGCATCTATTCTTGCTCGGCGAGTCGGCGTGCGTGAAGCCACCGATACCGACGCCTTTGTTCTTGCGCAGTGAGTCAGCGTGGGTGAAGCAACCGTCACCGGCACCTTTTCGCACCGACGCCTCCTCCGTTGAGCCGTCCAGCTTCGACATTGCCGCCGGCGCCCGCCCAGCAACAGGCATCGCTCATCATATTGCGTTCAGCAAGGTATGCGTGCGTGACTTAGAGGTTTCGCAGAATTGTTTTTCTCTGCGCGCTTCCGCGAATTGAGCAGTGCCATTTCGAAATTTGCTTCGCATGCCCGCGAATTTGCGACGCCATTTTGAAACTTTGCCAGCACACGCGTTTTGAATTCTAGTTGCGCGCTTCCGCCAATTTCACGCCGCCATTTTGAAAAATTTTCTGCAACGGCTTTTTGCCATTTCAACTCGCGTTTCCGGGAATTTAGTGACTGATGTGCTGACTGCGTCGTGCTAAAAACAATTTCTTTTGTTTTCCACACTTTGCTAGTTGCTTGTTGTCTACTCTCCAGTGGCAACAAGCACTTTTCGCGCTGCGATTATTTTTTCTTCTCATACATTTTTTGTACCACGCCTGCGTGCGTGAGATAGGCTAGTTTAATTTGTAATACGCAAGCGTGCGTAAGGTACGTAGCGGTTCGTCGCGTTCCAATCGTCGCATTTTGCTGACGATGACTGAGCTAACCGTTCAGCAGCAGCTGCAAGCCGCGCAAGAGCGGATTGTTTCGTTAGAAAATGCTCACATTGATTGTAATCGTGTTCCGAAAATTCCAAATTTCTTTCGTTCAGATCCAGCGTTGTGGTTTGTGCAGGCCAAGACGTCTCAAATTAAAAGGAGAATAATCTCAATGTTCGCGGTTTCGTCAGAATCGAGATTGCGGAAATTATTAAAAGGCCAAGTCCTCACAGATGGTACTCCCTCGCTCTTATTAACCAGGTTAAAGACCCTTGATGAAGGCACATGCAGTTCAGAGATTTTAAAATCGATTTTTATGGAACAGCTGCCTGCTCAGCATCGTGCGATTTTGCTAGCCTCCGACATAACTGATCTGAATAAACTAACGTCGATGGCGGATAAAATTGCGAAAACTTGTAGCTTGACTGATGCTTATGTCAATGCCATTTTCCAGAGTGCTGCTAATCCAAGCTCAGTCGAAATAGAGGTAAAGCATCTCGCGAACTGCGTATCCGCGTTATCCACTAAATTTGATCGCTTAGAACAGTCGCTCAAGACTCAAAGATCGCGTTCGCGTTCCAAGTCTAGGGATTAAAATTCTTCATTTAAGAATTCCAGCGAATCCAAACTCTGCTATGCACACAGAAAATATCCTAACACTGCCAAATCTTGTAAGGAGTGGTGCTCTAAATATGCAGAATTTTCTTAAAAAAAAACTAGAAAGCTGCACCGTGGCGGAGACTCATGGTGTTGCTACATCTAAACGTCTTCATGTAAAAGATAAGACTTCTGGCCTTACTTTCGTGATTGACACCGGTTCGGACATCTCATTGATTCCCGCTAATCCTAAAATTAAAGATAGGCCTTTGGCATTCAAATTATATGATGCAAATAACTCTTATATAAATACTTATGGGAACTCAGACCGCATTTTAGATTTAGATCTGTGCCACCCTTACAAGTGGATGTTTTGCATTGCTGATGTCGATTATCCCATTTTAGGAGCAGACATTTTGGCTCATTTTGGCCTAGTTTCCGATCTTCGAAGGCGTCTGTTGTTAGATACAATCAACAACGCCCAATGCTTAGGTTCGCTTAGGAACGTGCTTTTTCATTCTATTCATCTAATCAATCCCAACATGAATTGTGCAAAGATTCTGTCAGATTTTCCAGAAATTACTGGTAGCTCTTCATGTACAGCTCCAGCTAATAATGAGGTTTTTCATTACATCATTACTACTGGTCCTCCTATCGTAGAGCGACCTCGTCGTCTTCATCCGGAGAAGCTTAAAGAGGCAAAACAAGAATTCCAAGCATGGATTGAAGCTGGCATTTGCCGCCCTTCTTTGAGCCCATGGCCAAGTCCCATGCACATGGTGCCTAAAAAAGATGGTCGATGGAGAGTGTGTGGCGACTATCGTCGTTTAAATACCATCACTGTCCCGGATAAATATCCGACATCCCATCTCTATGACTGTTCTAGCAATCTTGAAGGCAAAAGAGTTTATTCCTCGCTTGACCTTCATCAAGCTTTCAACCAGATCCCAGTTGCTGAGGCTGATATTCCAAAAACAGCCATCATCACGCCCTTTGGGTTATTTGAATTTATGTACGTGACGTTTGGCTTGCGCAATGCCAGCCAAACTTTTCAAATATACATAAATCGAGCGCTAGGTGATCTTGATTTTGTGTATATTTATATTGATGACATTTTGGTAGCTTCTTCTTCACTTGAAGAGCACCACAAACACCTTCGCGTCGTTTTTGATCGTCTTAAAAAGTTCCATTTGCGCCTTAATGTTGACAAATGCACTTTCGCCGTTGAAGAATATCTCGGCTATATAGTAAATTCTCAGGGCATTCGTCCCTCTTTGAAAAAAGTTCAGGTAATTACTAGCTTCACCAAACCTCGCACGATCGTTGATCTTCGTCGTTTTCTCGGTATGGTAAATTTTTATCACCGTAATCTTCCTCGTGCGGCTGCAAATCAGGCCTCTCTTAACGAGTATCTTAAGGATTCCAAGAAGAACGACCAACGCGAGATAGTTTGGACACATGAAGCTGAAGAAGCTTTTGAAAAATTCAAAAATGTATTTGCAAATGCTTCTCTCTTAATTCATCCTCGTCATAATGCTGACCTGCGTCTAATCACTAACGCGTATGACTCAGCAGCTGGTGCTGTTTTACAACAGCTGTCTAGAGACTCTTGGGAACCTCTTGCGTTCTTCTCCAAGAAGTTCAACCCAGCTCAGCGCAAGTACAGTGCTTATGACCGTAAGCTTAGGGCTATTTATGAAGCCATCGAGTACTTCGCTCATTTTCTGGAAGGTCATGATTTCTAAATCTTCACTGACCATAAACGTTCTCCAAAAATCGGATAAAGCGTCACCAAGGTAATCGCGACAGCTTTCGTACATCGCGCAGTTTACTACAGATAACAAACATCTCTCCGGTCCTGAAAACGTGGTTGCAGATTCTCTGTCGCGTGTTGACGCTGTTCGCATTCCTTTTGATTTAGATCTGAAGGATTTAGCGCATAAACAATTAAAAGACAAGCAGCTAAAAGAGATTAGGGAATCTTCAAATCCCATTTTAAAATTAGGTCGGCTGTGTAGGGGCCCAGCTGCCACTTTCTTATATTGTGAGGTATCCGGAGAGGCATTTCGCCCTTATATTCCCTTGGTACGTTGCAAGAAAGTCATCGAATTGTTCCACAATCCGACACATCCTGGTCCAAAACCGACCGATCGAATAATTAAGTCAAGATATGTATGGCCAAATATGCATAAAGACATTCAGCAATTTTGCAAAAACTGCTTAGAATTTTCTCGAGGTGGGTAGAAGCAGTTCCTCTCAAGAACATTGCAGACCTTACTGTCTCTAGAGCATTCTACGACACCTTGATCGCCAGGTTTGGTACCCCGAAAACAATCACAAGTGATCAAGGCGCGCAGTTCGAATCGCGAATATTTTCAGCTTTGTTATCTTTAGCGGGTTGCGAGCGTATTCGAACCACTGCGTATCATCCAGCCTCGAATGGCTTAATTGAGCATTGGCATAGGCCAGTCAAAGCAGCACTTATGTGCCAAAAGGATAAAGACTGGACCAAATCGTTGTCCACCGTCTTATTAAGTTTAAGATCAGCTATCCGTCCGGATACTAATGCGTCACCGAATTTTTATACGGCACAGATTTGCGTTTACCAGAAGAATTCTTTCTCTGGGTTGATTTTACTCCTGATCCGATCGGCTTCCTAGAGGAGTATCGCGAATTCAGGCGACAAATCCACCCGGTTGCGACCGCACATAATAATAGTAATCCCATCTTTTGTTTTAAAGATCTTGCGGTATGTACCCATGTATTCATGCGCAACATGGCTAAAAGATCTCTAGAGCGACCTTATTCAGGATCGCATAAAATTGTAAATCGCGTTTCCGATCGCGTCTATGAGATCGATGTTAGAGGTAATAAGCGTCGCGTATCCATAGAATTATTAAAACCTGCATATTTTATTGTCAATATACAGTCCGATATAAATAGTTGCGCGCCAGGCAATCAGCCTGCATCAAGTCAAACTGATGTAAGCCAAAGCGCTTCAGGCAATCAGCCTGCTTCAAGTCAGACTAATGTGAACCAAAGCGATACACGCAATCAGCCTTGACCTAGTCAAGTAATTTTAGATAAAAATGCTTCAGGCAATCAGCCTGCGTCTTCCATTATACTTCCTAAACTTAAGACTTATGTAAATAAAAAGAAAAATATTTCGTTCCACCTTGGCACCAAATAGTTCCTCATCACATAGTATTTTTGTAATTTTATAAATTTAATAATTTTTTTAGTTAATTATATGTTAATTACTCGAGGGGTGTGGTGTGGGGATTCGACCGTCGGTATACTCCTCTCTTTCTCCCACCACTGGCAGAGTGGGGAGAGAGGGGACAGAACGAGCAACCAAAGCCGCCTGAGAGCGGCAGTTGGTAACTGGCTCTCGTCAAGAGCAGTTGTACCCGAGCACTCAATAAACTTTGTTCTTCTTAAGAACGAGAGTCGCTCATTTCACCCGACCTGGGGAGTGAAGACCCCACCAGCCAAAATCTGCACACGAACGGTACACCGCGCGCCACCTCTACTCAGCTGGTGGTAGCTGAGAGACAGTGAGAGGGGTGAGGAAGGAATGGAAGTTATCTGCCGCGCGCGCGCGAAATTTAAAATTCAATATATGTAATTAAAACTCCTAACAGAATATATTACGCTAATACGTCACGTACGACAGACTACTCTCATTGTTGGAATATTATTAAAGGAGGAGGGGTAGAGGGAGAGGAAGGTAAAAAATCAATGTCTCAGCTTTAATTTTTTCTTAGTAAATTTAAAGAAAATTTATAATTGTTTTTTAATTCTCTGGTATCCTCCATAGAATTCAGCGTGTTATCATGATAATAAATATCGAGCATTTCAGAGAAAAGTCTGCGTTTTAAATATTTTTCCTTATCCAAAATGCTGACCTTGTCAAAATTAATGTGATGTTTGGTATTCGAGACGTGCTCAGCGAGAGCGGAGGAGGATTTGTTATTTTTTACGACGCGCTTGTGTTCGTTGATGCGTAATTTTAAATTTCTTTTGCTCATACCCACATGCGTGCTAGAGCAATCCCCGCAATCAATTTTAT
The DNA here is from genome assembly GCA_030522685.1 of Eupelmus azureus. Classification (NCBI taxonomy): domain Eukaryota; kingdom Metazoa; phylum Arthropoda; class Insecta; order Hymenoptera; family Eupelmidae; genus Eupelmus; species Eupelmus azureus. The sequence goes on from JAPYZA010006991.1 coordinate 8,935, forward strand.
AAACAATGTTCTTAGACTCAATTTAAACGATACCATCCTTACCCAGTTTGATAAACCTGCTCAAGTTATTGGAAGTTTTGTTAATCGGAACAAAGTTATGTGTGTGTGTAAGTCATGGATAATTTTATTGGTGAGATTCTTTATGAACGGCAAAACCATCTTAGGTTTTCTAAGAAGGTTATTATTATTTGTGAGGTTAATATTAAAATTTCCAGAGTTAATGTTTGCAATATGGTGTAATCTCTTGTTTATATATTTATCAATAAAAACAAGAGGATAATTATTGCAAATAAATATTGTTTAGCAATACTTAAATTTTCTATGTGAAAAGAGTGGTGGGAAAGTTTGACACATTTATCAACTAGGCCGTAGTTAATAGCGATTGTTTGCTAAAACAGACCGCAGACATCTTAATCACAAAAGCCGATAAAGGCAATGTTACTGTAGCTATTGACAAAATAGACTATATTAATAAGGTTGAGGCAGCACTTAACGACGTTAAATACTACAAGCCGCTGAAAAAAATCACCTCTCACACAACTACAGAGAAAAATAAAAGACCTTGTTACTGACTGGCAAAAGAAAGGTGTGTTCGACGGTCAACCTTGTTTTAGTAACGTGTGTGTGTCCGACATTGTAATCTCCTCCCTTCCCCGTACTTATGGATTAATTAAAATCCATAAAGCGAATTACCCTGACAGAATCATCGTCTCAGTTATCGGTATTCCTACTTATAGTATAGATAAGAGTATCTCGAGACTGCTTAGCTTATATCTGCCTCGACCAGATTCTTCCGTAAAGAACAGACTAGCGCTAAAAAATATCCTAGATGCTACTGTTATTCCGAAGGATTTCTGCCTTGCCTCCTTTGACGTCGTTTCCTTATTTACGAATATACCAAAAATCCTTGTTCTTTAAGCACTTACAAAGAAGTGGAAATACATTGAGGGCTAAACTTAATTTAGGCTTGCATGAATTTTTAAAAGGTATTGATATTTTACTTAGCTCTACTTTCTTGCAATTTCACGGTAAATTTTACCAACAAATTGGGGGAGCTCCTATGGGCTTTTGCTCGTGCGCATGATTCGCTGAACTTGTGCTCGAAACCTTGGAGACTACATGTTTAAATTCCATAGGTAACGACATTTTATTGTATAGGAGATATGTTGACGATTGTCTCCTAATAATAAAAAATGACTCTTACTAGAGTATTAATTATGGTATAACTACTGTTATGGGGCCACAATGGAGCGTCAAAACATTCCCCCACTCTACCCCCCGAAAGCAGGGGGAATCCAGTGCGTTCAGCCCCCCCCCCCCACTACTATACCCCTCTCTACTCTTATCCCCCACTACCAAATGTACGTCATACCACTCCATCTCTCTCTTATCCCCTCTATTACTATTACTACTACTGTTAAACTACTATATAGTGATTCTTTAAAAATTTTAAATTAACAACAACTTAATTTTAATTATTTACTAAAAATTTAAGCTTAAAATCCAACAGTTTGCAAAAAAAGTTATTTTTAAAATGTAAGTGTAAGGAAAATGGATCGGAAGTGGATAACAAGGTAAGTAAAAAGAATGTTTAT